>JAHZMW010003769.1:0-12095 GCA_027743745.1 Alloscopus bannaensis
GTGGAATGAAATTCCTTCAACCCTACTTGGTAAAGTGTTTGAAAATTGGAAGCGACGGTGCAGGGTTGTAGTTAAAGAGTAGGGCTATCATATCGAACGAACAAATCATTGTAAAAAAATTAATATCTAGAGAATAAATTTTTGTTAAACCGTTACCAAACGCTCTATTCGCCCTTTGTACGCATACTAGTCAGCAAGAGTCATCACAGATTTGATGGTGTGTGTGGCACTTTTGTGTGTATAAGTTCCTTTTTCTCTGTCTACATATTTCAACAAATTCTCCGTCACTGATGAGCATCTTCCACACGTCATCTAAGATGTTTTACACACGAATAAAACGAGTGAGTACTCTCTTCTTCATCAACATCCATTAATGATTCAAGGCCCAAGGTCAAATCCCTTAATTTTTTTATGTACACTGCTAAACTGCTCCGTGATAGTCGACAAGTCGGCAGCCTCCTAATATAGAGATGTGTGTACATTGGTCACAGTCACAGCCTTGCTCACATTACCTTTGCCATTATCATGATCAATCGTGAGCAAGGTAAGGTGACTTCAACGCTCTTGCACGTTTGTGAGTCTGAATGCGCTTAACGAAACGAACGACTGTGGTATCGATACAAAGATGTCCAAGGGTTGCCTACATCCAATTTATCCTCTATTGATGTGAAGTAATTTGCGGATACATCGATACTAGATAGAAAACGTATAGCAGAATACTGGTAATATAACGCACACACAGTGTAGCAGTTTCTTTTGCTCTTTTTAACTGACACATGTTACGCAGCAGCGGTAGCATGTCGCTGAGAGGAGCAAAAAATGCATGGAGCAATTTCCTGGTTTCTATTGACTTGAGTATATCGAATAACTTCGTGATGATTCATGGCTCTTACAAACTCTTGGCATGCGAGTAGGAAATACGATAAGTTTTCCAGTTGCATCTGGTAACAGTGATGGTAACATTTTTTTCGAAATGAATTGACAACACAAATTTTGTGCCGAAATGTGCTCACATATTCATCACTTGTGCTTGTTTACTCTCTAGAGTAACATCTATTGAGTTCAAAACATTGATCATAGTATTACAGTGTCGGAGAAAATGACATCTTTTTATTACTGTCAACAGTCACTCCAGGGTTGTGTGGTTATACTGACAAAAATTTAGATTAAATGCAGCACAAACACAACGGATGAAAACTGCTTCGCAGGCAAAGCCAAAAACGGCATCCATGCTGTCTATATAAAACGTTAAAAAATTTAGTCCAGTCCAGATCAGGCTATGAATTCTCCTCTTATTCTACCCGAAATTTTGTAACTTTAAAGGCTATGCAATGGTTTCATATCGTGATTTCAATGCAGCAAATATATTTTTAGCAGCACCAACGTCATTGGTTCTTATTTCTACATTGTACAAATTAAATAAAATGTTCCAAAACCAAATACATCGTTTAAGATAAGGAAAATCAAAGTACAAACAAAGCATTATTATTATCAGTATAACTCATGTTTATACGTCTAGAATAGCGCCAAAGAAAATCAGTTACAAGTTAAATAAAATCTGAGTTAAGAAGTAAGCCATGATAAAATATTAGGAAACAATGAAAACCGGAATGTCACAATGAAAAACTAAGCTAAAAGTAAATTACGAGCAAGTCACTTTAGTTACAGTGCTGACAATTAATTAATAGTATTCACTTAGTAGATATAATGACGCTCAAGTAGAACTTCTGAAAAGCTCAAGTTCAACAGCAGTAGTGTAATATAAATTTTAATAGTATGTGGAATGTTCCGCGGAGAAATTCCGCATTAAAAATTGGAGTCGTGATAAATGGAATTGGTTTTCCTTCAAAAACAGATTACTATTTTACTATAATCAGGTAACATAACCACTGGTGATTGATAGGTTGGCGAATTGTCAGTGAGGAAAACATGAACGTACTCACATGGACACAACCACTACCTAAAGCGTGAAAAAGAACTTTGTAAACTGAAGAGAGTGAGAGTGAGAAGATTGAAAGAGACATCATAGTCTAGCTCCATTGCATGATTACACATACCCATATTGACGGATGAATGCTTGGGATTTTTGTTGGAATAGTGAGGGAATGAAAAGCGCATAAATGTGGATATTTGCAAGTGGAGTGTTCAACTCAACTACAAGGCGAGTCGTTGGCTAGAGACGAGGTGCACTGTGAAGAGCGTTTGTGTCGGTATTGGCAGTTGTAGGTGAGGGCCATGACACAGTAACCCTCACCTACTCTTGAGCAAGGCAAGTAGCGGTAGTTACACCGTGAGCATTTCAAGCTTATTCACAATATTGTCAGTCATTTCGTCGTCGTCATCATCATCATGATCATCTCTCTTCGCTCGTCGTCACCATCACCACGATGACTGCAGTTTGCAGTGGTGAGTGCGTGTGTGCTGTTCATCCGCACAACTTGCGAGGGTGAGATACAGTTGTCACTTTTTTATCCATACTACTGTAGGTATACATCCGTTCCACGAATGGGGCATAAATGCAGGGGAGTAGTGCATAATTTTTGTGCATGCAAAAATAATATTATGCATGACATTGCGCTTGTCTCGCCGCTATAGCAATGCCTTTTCATCGCACTTCAGCCTGTTGCATGAGAGTTCAGAATGCGCATCGTCCGCCTATCAGTAAAATCCTTCTTTTGGACTCGCTTGAAATCATTAAAGTTTTACTTTGCACTTAAATACGAATATAATTGCTGATACTATTGGTGTGGAACTTGCGATGAAATATCCTGTGTCACAAATCTAGCCATGTTGAACGTCACAGGAAGAAACCCCTGAAACTTCAAAGTACAACGAATCCTGCAGAAGCACAAGTGGGAGACCCTTATTTTTCTATAAACAGACTTTCCTACCTCATAAAGAGCGCTTATAAATGTATAAATGTTATTGCAGTTTAGGGTTTTAAATTACACTCTAATTAGACGTCGCTTCAAATACACACTTTCCTTCAATTCTAACACGTCTAAATATATGTTGCTTTGTGGAATTAGAATACACTGTTTCTTCAAACGTTTACTAAAAGTGACACTAGAAAAGAAAAAAATCGGTATGCGAAAGCAGAAGTAAAGAAATGTTAAGTATAATTTCGTTGTGCTCATGGAGGAGCAGTGTACACACATATAGTATATCATCTCGGTTAGTGTCTATGATTCTGTCCTTCCTATAAATCTAGGTTTAGGGGGCAGGGTTAAATCCATATTTGCGTGAGATGTATTACATAAATTGAGTGATGAGATGACTGACTCGAGACACGTTGAGTTTTTCAACTCTCCCTCTCATAAACTGTCCGGATGCAACTGAATGCACTTCAACGAAAAGTCATACCCTAAGACATTCGTATTTGCGTTCATGTTTTGAATGGTCTGTTGAGCGAGTTGTGAAAAGACGGACAGTTTGAGATTTAAATACTAACGTGTTTCTATCGGCAAGGATTGAAAACGTTGGTAAAATTGGCAAATGACATGCATGCCCAGTGTGCTCAATTTCGACTTGGCTTTCGTTTATTTTTCCTCCCTACTTTTTAATATTTGTATTTACTCCTCTTGTGCTTATTTGATTTTCATCCTAATCTTTTCATCTCTCCCAGCGTACTTAAAATAAGGATCACATCAAAGTACAAATAGTTGTGAGGATTACGAAATGACGTTCAGAGTAGTGAATAAAGTCATGTCTCATGAAACTTGCATTCCATTTCATTCCATGTGTGGCATGAATTTAGACATTTTGGCATGAAATGAAATTTCACACTCAGGAATGGAATGAAATTAATTTTCATGAATACCTTTATTTTTCAAAAAAAATGCTAGAATTTGCCTGGTTTTGTTCAAAATGTGATTTAACACATTTATAATATGAAGAAATCACATTTTCTCTCAATTACAATCAACACATGCTGCAAAAATCAGGTTTTAGTTTTTTTAAATTCATGTAAACATGACTTTATTCACTAGTTCAGAGTCTTCAGAGTTGTTCGTTGACAAAAAATTGAAAACGTTAAAGTTTGGAAATACAAATACTGTACCATCTTTTGATGACTATCTTATCAACCTTGTAGGTTTCCAAAAGAACATGTTCGCGTCAAGACAAACGGCTGAACTAGGTTTTAAAAAATTTGTACAATCTGTCGAAAAACATGTTGTTCTGATTAAAACCACGGCCTGAACACATATACAAGGTCCAAGCTAAAATGCGGCATGTCCTTATACACAATATCTGATCAGTATCTGATTTATATCTCATACTAAGCCATGCATTTCAAAACTGTCGTAATTCAACAGATATTTTTTTAAAAACAGCGGAGGCAAACAACTGATTTTTTAATCGCATCCAAATCAAGGAAGTAAGCATTAACCAGTTGGTGGAAGTCGATGTACCTACACGGATTCCCACTGTATGAAAAATGAAAGCATAGAGAATCTTCATTTAAACATACGTAGTGCTGCACACACCTACAAAAATGAATTCAAATGCCGGCACTACAAAATTTCAAACTGGGTTTGATGAAATCATGAAATCTCAGCAAAATAATGTATGAATTTCATCCGAAAGCATGAGTTTCCTCCTCGCTCAATTTCTGCGAGATGAATCTTCATTTCCAATGCGCTCCCCATAACTAAGACTTCCTTCTTGATGCGCTTGTTATCTCCCTTTTTGTAAAACATTTTATCTCAGATTATCATTGAGAAAAAATTGATATTTTCTTGGTGAAGTCCCACAGGGAAGAAATTGTATAACTTGATTTTTCACACTAGTCTACTACACTACCAACTTCCCCGTCATTTTCATCACCAATATCATTATCCTCATCCTTTATAATCATTAAACATGATAGCTGAGGAAGAAGAGCTTACAAGAAACGAGATGCTACGTAGGCACCGCGGCAAACTATAGTGAGTCCTTATATCTTATAAAGAGACTAACATTGTGTATGGATTTCTCACTTGCATTTTTCTCGATAAGGCAGTAATATATTGTAAAGCTGCTCCTCACCACCACAAGAGATATGCAATGATGTAGTAGAGTGGGGTAGTATCAGTGCAGTGAAATCGTGTGTGAGAGAGGCAAAAAGAAAAAAGGCTATCGACCTCATCTCACAACATTTTGGACTCATCTCATCTCTCTCTTTCTGTGAAGCTTGCATTTGCAGCATAATAGTATTATGCATTTTGCAAAAACGACAAGATAACCCTTTCAAAACGCACTACTGCCGGTTTCCTCTTTTGTGAATGTATTTTCCCACAGTGTTTAGTGCGACGTGATACCATTTTTTGTCTTTTGTGAGGAAAACAGAAGAGCAAAAAATAGAGACTCTGCAAATCTTTTTCTGTCACACCAATATACTATTTTGCTGAGTAATAATAAATGATTCATTGATGCGAATGAGTGTATTGACGCTTGGAGACGCACTAATGCTTTTGTGGTTTTGTAGATACGATGACAATTCTTCCAATTATTGAGCGACAATGGTCCATTAATAGTTTTCAAGTTGCTAAAGCTTATTGTTTTAAACATTTCATCTACAGTGGAATGTTTTATCATAATTAAATACCGGTTGATAAAAACAAATAAAGTACAAAATCATTGACATACTATAGAAACCTCAGTGCTGCTGATGAGGTTCGTTCATCTTTGCTCATTAGAGCAACACGTAATTACACTTAAACAACTAGGTATAACAAAACACTACTGTCACCCTCATGAACTGAACCTCTTCATAAGCTGATCCTATGATTGCATTTGCATCGTGCTTTGGTTTTTTTCGATAACAAATTCTCAATCGCTTTAACAAGATGTGGTCTACATAAAGGCCAAAAATCTGAGGGGTAAAGTTCATCTCAAGGATGATGCCTCGATGACCACAGGACAGTCTTGATGCATCTGTTCCACAACGCGACAGTCAAACCCCAGAAAAACAACCATGTTTGCTTAACCAAAATGATCTGCAAGACACTGCAAGCATTGTCATACCACAACATTTCCGCTGTCCCAAGAATCTGTATAATGATCACTCTCGATCATCATCACGATCACAACGACCATCACATATTAACAACTATTAATAAGGTTTACAAGGGGACTCAGGAATCAGAGAGGTTTTTGACCCAAAACGAGGTTACACCAATGGATTCCCTAGGAAAAATACTTATCAAACTTGAATGATCCACTGAGAGAGCACACGACGCTGTTGCACCATCACCACCACCATGACGCTTGTGATACACAATACGTACGGAAAATAATCAGTATAGTATTCTGTATGTACCCTCACATTGTTCTTGTCTATACCTCTCGAGAAGCACTTGTTGTAACACAAGATGCGATACTGAGGTTCCTCTAGTTACCTTTCCCACTCTCTTCCTTCCTTCCTATGGGTATGCTAGTTGATCGGATGGAAAAACAAACTTTTTTATTGCCTTTAGACACCTCACTGTATGATGATGATGAATGTGAGGATGACTACATGTTTTACTTTGTGCAAGCAACAAGGAAACCCATGGTTCCTCAACTTGTCTTGCTGCTAGCAAAAATGTTCCTGTGAACCGCGCTACTCAAGGAATTTCATTGTCGCTAGTGTGTCTTACGTCAATACTGATCTTCAAAAGTATCAGGATTTTTGCGAGCCTCGTCATACTCCTTTATTGTCCAACCGTTTTCTGCCTGTCTGTCGCAGTCTTCAAAGGAATGTCGCTTGTCTACAGCTCTGGAAACTCGGAGATGTCTAGCTATTACATGATATCTCAAAAAGTGTCAAAAACCATATTATCTGAACGATGATCTTCGCACTCGCCATTACACATTTGCCCTCAGTCATTTTTCAGCAAACCGACTTTTCCTCACAACATGAGCCACACATCGCATCTCAAGATGATTATACGAGTTTAGCATTCATACTCGTAAACAATTTGCTCTTGACAAAGGCGCTAGTGCCACGTTTCAAGCTCCAGCCATAATAAAATGTGATTTGAAAATGTGTTCGCCATTATCCCCGTTATAATCCCAACCAATTGCCATAAACAAATCTTGTCTGACAAAAGGATGGATCAAATTACACTTGACGAGCATCATCCTGGTGACGAACCCAAGTCATGAAAACATTTCTTGGGCATACACGACAGCGGAAGGTATAGGAATCGTGGGCAATATGAATTTGATTATAAAGAGACGCATCAGATAATTTGCCGTCAAACATTTACGTCGTCTTTACGAGTAGAAGAGGCGAGGGACCGAAAAAACCTGCGCAGGGTGATGTAAGCAAGAGGGATTATGCTTGTCCTTGTCATTCTCCTTCGACTCATGTTTTTACTGGAGTGCGCTCTAAGCTCATTGAGCGTTATGGTGTTCCATTTAAAGATGAGATGGCAAGTAGCGATATCAACTAGACAATACGTTGATTAATTAGCATTACAAATTCGGTACTACTCAAAGTGTGGTGAACCCCACCGCTTTGACTATCATCGTTCGTGTGCCTGTCACTGAAAGTGAGCTGTCTGTTTCTGACGCTGAGATTAAGGCTGTCAGTCTCGAAACGGATGTCTGAAAAGGTAAGGTGAAAATGGGAGCCACGTGATACATTTGTTCCACTCTTACAAAACAGATTTCAGAGAGGTCAAAGTAAATGCTCCTTTTTGGGAGTGATGTGACCTGGATGAGGATATTTTTTCATCGGTTCATTTCCTCATCGTTCTCATCATTCCTCCTCTGGAGTTTCATTGATTTGAGTAGACGGTTGTCTACTCCAGAATACCACTGTGTGAGTCGATGCCGAAAGCTGAGGAGTTGCTTCAAGAAATCTTCTCCAAAGCCTCCAATTCGATGACTTGGCAGAGACGTGCATGTTACCTGTGAACTCAACTGTCACATTGCATACCCCCAAGTACCAAAGTTGAAGTGATTGAACAAACACACACACACACACTACTTTCCCCTCAGAGACAGAGGTATTCATACTCGCAAGTGATAAGGGCTCCCCCCTTGTTAAGTAATAAAAAGAGGCAGATTTTTTCGACAAAAAACGACTTTTAGTTTCATTGACCCCAGAAATGGTGGCTGAGCACTGTCTTACTATTACATATCACCGTATAGAGAGATGTATGTATACAACTACGAGAAGTGAGTATAGTATGTGTGTATTTTAGCATGCAACTTTGCTTACATACTTGCTTGGTTGGTTGATTTGTATTGTGGTGCAGCGATTTTTTTTCCTTCTTTCTCTCTGCAGCTACTATGAACAAAGTTGAAAAGCAGGTAGAAACTAACAAAGAAGGGGTAGTTAAAGTTGAATACTTTTTGATGCCAACATCACATCTCTGAGAAATAAAAGTAAGCGCGCTTGCTTACTTTTCGATATGCGCTAGTTGTGAGGTGGTTAGGTTCTCTGCACCTCTAAAATGGCTTTTAAAAAATTTGACACACACTTATTTTGGCGTCAGTCACCAGTTCACTTTTATCATCAGGATTTCATGTAGAATGTGTATGCACATTATTATGATGCACAGACTTGTATAGACACTAAACGCATTTTTTAACGAAATCCTCTAATATCTCACGTTCAGTACACAAAAACGCCGTGTGTATCAAACCAAGAAAATGCATTATTTGATGCACTTTGTCATTACGCTGTTTGGATATCCTGAAGAAACTCGGAAAGAACTTCTCGGAGATGTGAGTTGAAAAAATGTTTCTTCGCACAATAATATCAATAAATGGAAAGTGAATCGCTCCCTTTATCCCCCCCCCCCTTAATCTTATTCTACACTCTACGCATTAAGAAAACATTTATTTTATGGGAGTTTGGCAGCCTGCCTAGATGTTTTTTTTTTACTTCACAGCATTTATTGGACTATTTGCGCCTTTTTTCCATTGTCATGCTCCCTGTTTCCTTTTTTCATTTCCACTTGCTTCGCGTTGACGAGGACGTGTTCGCAGGTCGTCATAAATATTGTAGTTGAAAAATGTATATGCGAAAGGAACGGAAAAGAACTTTTTGCACATTGTTGCTACCTCTTACTTAACGCTAATGCGTTTCTTCAATGCATCTTCTTTTCAGCGAAAGCACCAAAACGTATTCATCAGTTAGTTAACCTTTTCAGAAAGAAGTCTAGGAGTTAGTGAGCGCGACAGACAAGAATCAGTTGAAGCTCAACAGATTAATTGTCTCTTGAATTGCATCTCCTCCATTTGTTCAATGCAACCCTTTATTACTGTTTCACAGAGTGTGGTGTAACAGCGCCTTTGGAAGTTAAAAAAAAGTCTTTCAGAATACATTACAGGGGAAACCACTTTTATTGTATTGTTTTACTTTAAACTTCTTTTTGACTACGATTGCTTAAAGTGAATTCAAGTTTTTTCTTCCTTCCTTACCTTGTCAGGCATGTTTTTTGAAGAATGTTTAAAATATTTCGTACTAATATCTACTTTAAATCTATTCAATCCAATATATACATACGCTGTGCGAAATTACGCGAGAAGATGTGCTGAAAACTTTGAAAGCAGATTATATGGTAGCTATGCAAAAAATATAGTTTACGTATATTTAAGACTATAGAGTGAATGCACATGTGAGCCTATGAAAAGTTGAACTCGACTACTGAATTGGTTTCACTCTCTGAATTTTTTTTCGAGGTTGTTGTTGAACTCTCGCCTGAACCTGATCATAATGATGATGATGATGCTGTTCAAGTGTTATTGTTACGTAACAATACAGAACGCACTCTGAGCCGGTAAGACAGGGTAAATGACTTGTGTGTATATCTAATGTGTGTCTTGCTACATTAAACTTTTATATCAGCTGAGTTGCTTGGTTGTACGCTAACTATTATTATCGCCTCTCTCCCATTACATTTTTGGCTTTTCAGCCAGTTCAAATGTTTACATTTTAATTTGAAAGAAAATAAAAAAACAAGCAGACCATTTCAGTCCACTATTGACTATTGAAATGCTCAATGGACGCATGCATATGAAAACGTACTTGGTATGAAGGGGAGACTCATATTATGAATTTTTAACAAGTGATTAAATTACCACTTCAGTGAGAGATACAGAGAATTCAACCACAACGTGAGTGATTAGAGATTCTGAAGAATGGGAAGTGATAATACGATGCCGTGTGGACTGAGAATCTGCGTAATAGCGTTGCTATTTTGACTATTTCTTGTTAGAAATGAAAAAATAGTTAGACGCCTTTCATAGGCAAGATTTGTTGATGGCAGAGTTGTGTATGTGGTTCCTTCCTGCCTTCTTCCGAGATTATAGATTGTCAGACAAACCATACCGTAATAAAAATGATCAAATAACACGTACTACACGCATGCGCGTACACGCATAGCGTACGCCATTGTGCTGTATGGTTATGTATGGTTAAAACTGGTGACAAATTCATTTTGAGTGCATTACTACAGGACGATATGTTTCTGTCAACCTTTCGCAACTTGTACGTACACTTTTTGTAATAAAGTACAAAAAGTGCAAAAGACAAGTATGAAATTGTCAGCGTGAGATCAACATGTAATTTCGAGTTAGCTTACATAATGTGCTCAAAGAATTAAACAACTTGTCATCCTCTCTTCACTCTTCTTTTAAGTTTGTTTGTTTTTATCCCCTGTCTCTCTCTACACAAAAACTTTGAAGACTCACAAGTCCTTTCAAGTTTTCCCCGAATCACAAAAAAGAAGGATGAGAAGCAAAAAGGCTGTAAAATGTTGCCTTTTTGTAGAAAAAAACAACAGAGCACGAGTCATTGTAATTCTTCATTGAAATCAACAATGTGATCCTGTTTGAAAAAAAATGAAAGTGAAAACATTACACACACACATCCACACATCAACGCCATCATCATCATCGTCACAACGCTCACACACACTCGTACAAGAACGTTATTTACGCTGGGATTTTTAGAGCCTCCTCAGACAGTTCGAAAACAGTAGGCAGGCCAATACATACTTCCTTTTGCTCGTACTCATGTAATGCCAGATCTAAGCATGACATTACATGATGATGACGATGATGATGTTGATGAGGCTATCGGAGGGAAAAATGTGAAAGTTTGGCTGATATCCCATAGCAGCATTGGTAGACGGAGTGATGAGATGAAAAAAAATGAATAGAGACACAGTGTATGCATAAATCTATAATGTTATTATGCGTGTGTATATCCGTGTAAACTATTTGCATACACGTACGCTTAAGTACTCTGCTGCAGCATTTCATTCGAATTGAATTTAATGCAAAAATCATTTTTCTTCCCTTTGATATTCTCACAAAATTCTCTCTCTCTAGTGTGGGTCTTTGCATGTGATAACTTTTAGTTGCATAAAACGTAGCAATAAAGAAAGATTCAGTATTTTTTACGAAGAATATGGAAAAAGAGACAATTCGTCAATTCGTGCGGTTTTAGAAATTGTTCCTTGATTTCTTTTTAAAGAATTAACACGTTTCTGCATTACTAGCAAAACTGTGAGGTTAAAGTGTTGAGTCGAAATGTATGTTTTAAAAAAAGAAATTATTTGAGTAGAAGAGGTTTAAAAATTTGGACGACGTATAGGTGATGATTTGTTTCGCGTGAAGCAGCGTCATAAAATATTTTATTTATTAAACACCTTTACGATGATGCAGACACATTTCAAGGGAAATTCATTCCCTTACTGGTTTACATCCTTCACCTTAGGACATCTGCTGGTCTTTCTGTTTTTTTTTGTAGCTGACAACGTATCATCTCTCAAACACAAGGTTGGGGTCAACCAAGAAATTGTACAAAATAAGCACGGAAAACCAATACGACAATATTATTATACAGAGCCTCACCAACGCATACTCACACTACCGTAGGAGCAAGGGAAAAATACTGTTAGGTGTTGACCTTAACTTTTACTATCAATAGCAAAAGCACAAACGATACGGATGTGTGCAGTGTGGAAAACCGGCTCGGCAAAGTTTCTTGTCGCGCCGTTTTAAATCGATTTCTTATGGACCCATGCATGGTTAGGGTAGAAGTTAGCTATTTTGACTAATAATTCAATTAGCAAGTCATCTTTTAATTAACAAAATCTCATGAACAAACA
>JAHZMW010003770.1:0-61499 GCA_027743745.1 Alloscopus bannaensis
TGGATGACCCAAGAAAGACTTAAAAAGGCTTAAAAGCTTATATGTCGGGATCTGACGCAGTCGGATTTTGACCACCTTCCCATTTATTGTAGGTAGATGAAATGGACCTTTCTTTATGATTTTACCCTGTTTCACAGCATTTTCGACAAATATATGTCGGCCGTATACATGGAGATGCGATGCACATATTATGTGTAATAGATATATTACCGGTTTCTATCTGTATTAGTGGAAGTTTTTCACAATTTCAAAAAAATACCACTCTCCGTGTTGATACAGTGTCGATGTAGTAGCCACATCGCACAGTGGTAGTGTCACTGTTTAATTCTCTACACTTACAAAGCCCACAACGATGCGTGTATGTGAGAAGCGTTACAAATATATGAAAAGGAGAAGAAGAAGATTGAAAATTAAGCAGTTGTCAGAAACACACACAACTCCCCGAGTTAATTATGTATCGTAAGATTCTGGACAGAAAACTGGTTTTTTTCTCGCTCTTTCTCCCTCTCTCTCAAAGTCACCTGTCTGTCAAGGAATTATATTCGATGATGTATGAAAACACATTACACATTTGTATCCCTAAAGAAGCTGCAAAGAGACCTAATACCTACACGCAATTTTTTTTAGATGAAGGCATGGTTTGCAAGCACAAGTGACTAAGGTTGGGTCCGGTCTAGAGAGAGAAGGCTCATACTGAAGAATCGTCCACAAAGTTACCACAATCATAATTATAATCGTCTCATGTGTGCGCCCTATGCTCTTCTCTTTGTTGTCCTTGCCTTTTGCTTCATCGCCACCACCTAATCTTAAAATCACGATATTTCACGAAACTTATCCCATACCTACACCATTAGTCAAGAGAGTTTAAAAAGCGGACAAAGCATGCTTTTCAAAAAATATTTGTTCAAAAGCTTTTGTATGTTTTACATAATGTCCCGGAGAAGAAAAAGCGGGGTCGATATGTCGTCGTCGTCGTTGTCGTCGTTTCAAAAAAATGGCAATATTACACGCTTGCGTCTGGTCATCATTTACGATTTCTCTGACTTTTGTCTGGCTTGCGCGAAGGATCAGTTTCCAGTTTGTCTGGAAAACAACTTCACACGCGATACTATATTATGCATGACCATAATGTACGCGTTTTGTGACAGGTGCAAGTGTGTGTGTTTCTCTTCTCTTTTTTTATGGTCAACAATGAAATAGGGTTAATTGCAAAAGTAGGTATTAGGTGTGTCCGCTGACAAAGACAAGCCTTAAATTTGCTTTGACACAACAGTAGTGACGGTGTGTCGCGAAAACCGAAATGCAAAGATAATTCGATAATTACTTGTTCATGTAAACCACATCGTCTTCCCCATTCCCTCTATGAAGTTGTTAACTTGAAACACTTTTTTTCTCCCGTTTTTGGCATGTCTTTGTTCTTTCGTATTTACGTACGAAAATTTTACGAATGCATTGCAATTTTTTTGCTGCAAAACACAAAAATAGCTTATCTTGTTATTTGGTTTGGGCAAAAACTCACTGGTTTTTATTAGTGACTCCAATTCGTCTGCGGTTGGAGTGTGGTCAGTGTGAGCAGAGAGTAGTACTTAAATTTCTACAATTGATTTGGCAAATATGTCCCAAAACCTGCCAACTGATGCACGCGACCTTACGTACAAGAAATTTGCGTGTGATTTGTTTAATAATAATTTCATTTTCTCTCTCATCCAACAACCTCTTTATAGCCGCTAATTGATCATTCATTTTCAAGAAGTGTGACTGCTTTTCATAACACGGAATAAAACGATTGTTTGCCAATGAAGAAGAGCAAACACGTGGTTTGCATGATCGACATAGGTAATTATTAGTGTTTTTATGTAATGACTTTTATTACATTCTCGCACACCAAAATGATACAACCGCCCGAAGCTCCAGTCGAGTCAAATCAATAATATCCTTTTGCGATGAATATCTTTCGTATAGCACAGATGAAAAAAAAAAACAGGCTCATCATCATCATCAGTTTGTTGTTCGTTTGCTTGCTCCTTTCCACAAAAATTCACGAGCGATTTTGGGAGAGCATTTTGCAATTAATTAATCATTGCTAACTACTCTCTCTATGATTTGCGCGTGTCAGCGTTGTGCATATTAATGTAATGATATAACAAAATAGAGAGGGAGTCTTTCTAGCTAACATTGGTATGCTCATTCATCCAATATTTTTGCTGAATGAAACCCCAATAATAATATTGCCGGTGGTGCTGGTTTGCTGCTGCTATAAAACGTAAAAAGTGGAGTAAGGAAAATGAGTGTGAGACCTGGTGAAGTCGGCTCTCATAATAATAATCATGACTTGCTCCCTTGCGCGTAACCACCCTTCATGAAAACTTCATCTCATGTGTTGGCGAGTTTGGAGGAACTCCTTTTCGATGAAAATGGTGGTGCTCACTTGAGAAAACCCTTTTTCACGAAAAAATTATATATAAATCCACTTTTTCGCAATTTTTTGTCGTCTTCGTGAAAATGCTCCATTCACCACACAACGTGCTGGTGTGTAAGATATTACTCATTTAACTCATAATAAAATGCATAATATTGAAAAAAACTCCGCAGATCATAAAAGGGGCTAATGAAAGAGAGAGAATGTGTGTGAAATTACCCTGAAAGCTGGATAACTTGTTTCAAGTGAGCACAGTATAAAATACTCCTCCAGCAGGAGAAAAAAAATCAAAATAGGGAGAGAGGGATGAGGATGCGGTGCAAAAGAAGATGAGACGGAGAAAAAGACGAGAAAAAAAAGATGTTGTTCAGTAATTAACTTTTTGGGATAAAATGTGAACGTGCTGGAGTGAATGTTAATTTCTGATGCTGATGATCATTTTGAGCACGTCACAAAGAAAAGGCGAGGGTGAGACACTCATCCTCATTCTTGTTTGCGATTGTTTATTCTCGCATGCCCCTTGGGTACCGGAATCTCGACATTTGACTGAAAAGAGCGTGCACGCTAGACTCTCTGGCAGCATTTTGCACTATTACATCATTTTGATGTCCAGTAAAAAAATCCAAAAATCGCATGGGGTTGCTTGACAGTGGTCGTCGTCGTAATCGTTTCATCATCTTTGAGGGTTGTTTGTTTAAACTGGTAAATATAAGCTTGTAATCTTTCAATTCATACCATTACACTCAACCTCTTGCCTTGTTCACCCAGATAACAAAATATATTTAGGCAGGTTATGTATTTTTGACCATAATTAATACCCTGTTGGTCAACCATCATTTAAATCCTTTGAAATCTCACTGCAGCCATCGAGAAAAGAGTTTCTTCTAAAAAAATGTTGCCACTCCCCCCTTCATTCATATCGCAAAGGTGTTCGTAACTTTACAACTTTACGGAAACAAAAAGTGGTACGTCGATGGAATAATTGATGCAGCAGATGTGTGCTGTGGCCACCATTGTGCGCATTACATCATGGTCATGAATGAGTCATTTACCGATGGAAAAACGCCGTACCATAAAATATCCGAAAATACTTTCTGCAGTTACTACAGTATACGGCTGTATTTTGGAATTTAATTGGAAATGTTGGAGTTGACAAAGTAATAATGTGCACCAGAAGCGAAATAAGCAATGTTGTGATCATTGTCCAATGCCAGGCTCTACGGACTTGATCCAGTCGTAGTAGTTGGCAATGTTGGTGAATACGTTTGGAAAACCACTTTGGCCACAGGTTGTGCCCCATGACGCCATGCCAACCAGGGTGTACCGGGCGTCTTTACGCTCCTGACAAACCAATGCAGCTCCTTCATCTCCCTGTTGAAAGATAAAGTCAAACGTTTGAGAATGAATGAAGGGTAAAAAAGGCTCGTCTTTGTGACGTCATCTAATTTGGCAAACAATACAAAGCAGTGATTCATACTCGACATAGCCCCTTCCCAGCATCACCACCGGCGCATACAAAACTGGTTTGGTCCAAAAAGAACTCCGGGTTGCCAACATTTCGGCGAAGGGCCTCCTGGCAAACTTCTCCTTCGAGAATCTCCATGTCGACTTCCTTCAAAATGTTACGACTCGGAGACTGTTGATTTCCTCCGCTTCCACCTCCCGAATTGTCTGTTACCTGTCGCTTCTTCCTTTCCTTGGCAGATGGTTGTGATCCCCAACCGGCAACAAGACATCTGCAAATCACATTAATTGCTCACTGACAAGGAGGCACTTAAATAACTTGGGTTATAGATAGCATAAATTCAACAGTACTTGGCTCCAATATATTTGTAAGCTTCTTCTGGGCGTGCGAGGCAGGCGGAACGGATGCTTGGAACTGAGCTAAGGTCAACATTTGATGCTAAACGAAGAACGGCAATATCATTCTGGAAGGTTTTTGGATTGAATTTCGGGTGAATTATAACTTCCTGCACAGGGAATTCTTGAGGTTTGAATGGCTCATCGCTCGAAGATAAATCCCATTCTCCCAAACGAACCTTCAAAGTATTTCCCCTAAAAATTAATGTACACCTCAATTTAGTCTTTATCAATCAAAAAGATAATTTAATTGCCAAACAACAGTGAGTGCAAATAAGGAACACTGTTATGGCTGGCAACTTAGAACGTGTAGCAATTGAAAAAGTCTTACGAGTAGCCTGCCACATTTCGTGCAGTAGTAATAACGGTCCTCCAGGCAACAGTAATCCCAAGTCCATAAATCACACGGTTGTTAACATCCATCACCAATGCCGTCCATGGATGATCTCCGAAGTTAGCCTGGAGATTGTTACAAAATCACATGAATGCATGAATTACATAAAATGAAAAATTATAGGTTTAAAATTTCTAAAAGCAATGCTTCATAATAATTCACACTTCTCACCTCTCCATACAATGGATACGGGTTGAAGTATGGGAAGTTTGCAGGCACGCCGCAACCAGGACCACTGGTTAGACAACACATCACCTCGTCCCTGTTCCGACATGGAGGCTGAAAAAAACTCAACAATTATAGTCATCCGTATCCAAGTGTCTTTTTACCCCCAAAACTTTACATTACAAATTGAAATCGTTCCGTACAGTATTGACAGCTCGCTGAACACGCTCTCGTTGATAGTTCGCACCGAAACAGTAATACTTGTTAATGCATCGACAGTAGCCGGGTGTGTAGCCATACGACAAGTCTTCGGCGAGGACCTGTCCCTTTTCTCTTTGCACAACAGGCCTTGTATCTGCTACAGAGTGTGCGAAAAACAAGTACAAAATTATCATGGGCATTGCCATCCTGATTTAAAGATTCAAGACCTTGTGCCCCTCTCTACACACGAAAGAAATCTGACTGAAGAACGCACAAAGAAAAGATGACGATGACCTACCACCACTGGCGGAAGCTCCGATTCCAGGCCCTCCAGCGGGCTCATCAGCAACAGGTTCATCCGTTGAGCCATCCAGTTCTTGGCCTTTAGGCGATTCAGGGATCGCCATTTGAGAGTCATTGATGCGAGGCCAGAGTGGCGAGAATTGCTCTATTTTAATGCTTAAATATGCCTCGGAAAAGGCGAAAACTACGAGCAACAAAATTAGCTTCATCTTAAGTCAATTAAATTAAATCAATTTTCAAAGGGAAACTCTAGCTTTGTCAGCACACACACACACAACCAGTCGTCACCGTTGTGAAATAGTGACTCGCACACAAAACCAACCACCGCGGATTTCACTCAAGCTTTTCGGTCACAAGTTCAAAACTTCGAAGCTCAACGAGCGTAAGCGAGTGTGGTGAAAGAAAGCATTATTTCTACATCCACCATCCCTTTCAAGTCCAGTGGAGAGGTAAGTAATCCTCCTCCTTTTCGTCCATGACAATGAACTTTGGAGAGATTTTTTCGCTCAAACCTGTTTTAATCCTACTCGTTGACATCCAACACACATCACATCCGCACACAATATTATGCAAGCAAATCTTAAAACTCTCAGGGCAGAAAATGATCATGTTTTCCTCACGCAAGGAAACAGGATATTATATATTTGTATTGCGTGGAGTTCTCCCTGTAAAAGCAAAAACACTTCTTAAAAGTAGTATGGAAAGACAGAGAAAGAGAGAGTAAAAGAGTTTTATAATTCAATCAAGATGGAAATTTTGGATAAAGTGATGAAAGTAAGAATAGTACAGTTTCTGGTCTAATGCACACACTTGTGCATAGTACCACTTCAGATGGATGAGCGTGCTTAAGTATAAAATGCTAGAAAAAATCATGATTCCTTCAACTCCACAAAGGTCATGAGTCTCTCTACTCGCTGGTAAGGTACACATTTCTCAGGCGCGTTGTGAACAGTGTCGGAGTGCACAATTCGATTTGATTCGAGTCGATTATTTAAAGGTCATTGACGAGTTATGTAGTTTCGTACGTGCGAGTGCATTTCTCGCAGATAGTTTTAGCGAGAACACTATGCCGCTGATGATTATCTAGCGATGACTACCCGGGTGTGGTGAATGTTGGCTGGCAAGCAGCCAATTGTGCATTTGACTTTAGCGTGCTTGTGCAAACCTCAATTTCATGGAGGGCATTGTCAAAAAAGGCTTTCGAGGAATGTATTTCCTTAATTCACAACGCATTTCTAGAGTTCTGACGATTTATCATTAGATTATGGCCCCAACGCTTTCAACCTTGTTTCAAGTGACTCTTAATCCGTTCCCTAGTCTTCTTTCCAGTACTGATAACTCGGACCAAATTGATGAAGCAAATCCAAGTTATAAAGTAAGCAACATCCAGATTCACACAACGCTGTGAGTCAATTCATTTATGGAGTCATGACCTGGAACTTGAAGGGAATTGAAAGTTCAGGACTACCCATTTACTCTGACATCTGAAATACCTACACACATACTGAAAATAAATTTGGCAAACATTGTCAGGCTACACGTTGTGACGTCAAATAGTGTTAAATCTGTGAAATCAGGTCTAAAAAGCCAAACCGATAGACCTATGTGAACCTGCCGTTTCCTAAGTGACTCCAAGTTGAGGGGTAGGGGATATCAATCGACCTTCACACCTCAAACCTAGCTGCACGTCACTCGAGCGAGATTCGCGAACAAAGCTCAGAACAGAGAATAGCCTGCAAAACATTGGTTATCGAGTAACCCCAAAAAGTTGTTTTCCACGAACTCAGACATATAACCTATTCACTAAAGCAACAAAGACTTCAGCAATATTACGAAGACACCGTCAACACATGCTTCCGTGGGACTACGTATCGTTAGGAAAGTAAATCGGCTTTTGTAAAAGTCATTATTATCTGAAGGGCCCATCATATCACGGAAAGCAGCATCAGTATCTTGTTCGGCACAAGAAACGACTTTGTTCTCCCTTGCAAAGAGTAGAAAAATCATCTAGCTCGTGCCATCTAGACTAGTACGGCGCGAGTAGCTGCAAGTCAAACATCTCACCTATTTACCACATTTCAAGCCTCCTCCTGCTGATGCAGAGTGACCACGGAGAGAGGACAGGGATGTTGATGATAAGACGAAACTTCACGTCTCTGGTATCCTTGATTCTTCGGTGTGTATGTGTATTAGAGCCATGTCGTCGTGTTGTGAGAAACCGTTCAACTGTGTCTCGCTCCCTCTTCTTGCTTGTTGTGCATATGGTCGACTGAAGTTCCAAATTTCACCGTACAACTAGTGAAGGGTAACTACAGATTTACAAGTAGGCTTGTCGAAATTCCTAACTTGCTGCAATTCAGTTCCGGGTAGCCATGTTAATGGAAATGGAGAAAATCTAAATTTTTAAACCACCCACGTAAACTCCCCACCCAATATATTGTTTGAATATTGCATTTTGAGCGCCCACAATATCGTGCCTACTGTTTTAACTCATTCTGATAAACAAAATTGTTGTGGTGAATTTGTGACTCTCATAACGAGTCATATTTAACCCGGAAGGTCAAGAGGTCAAATTTTCAAACTATACATTTTACAATTATAATTTCATAAATACTAATGACTGATACGCCTACAGTGGAAACAGTATTGTGTACTGTAGGGGGTACTCTGTTATTTTACTTTTACGTTAAGAGTCTAAATGATTGATTCGTTTAAAGCTATTTTGGCTCTGAAAGTCATACAACCTGTCTCCGCCATCGACGACCTGATTGGCTGCACGGCAAATTTCTTTTGTTAGCAGAGCTCACGTGAGTTTTTCAACAGCCAATCTTGTGAGTCAGCAGGTCGTTGATGGTGCTGTATGTTTTTCAGAACCAAAGCCGCAGTAAATTAGAGGTCCTTGAAACACGCAAAGAGTTTTGTGACTGGGGCAAAAAGTTACATAATCCCACAGTTGAGGGCAATGAGAAACTACCGAATTGCGAGGCGGTACTTTGTTTTAAACAATTGAAATACATCGTTGGTGTTAGGTCAATAATTGACCGTCAATTCTCTAGATGTCATTGAGCAAAAACGTTGATGGTGAGAATAATTTTGAACAAATCCGCCACTGACACTCGTCCAACCCGACTGTGACTTGTGAGGCACTTCTAATACTGTGAGTCTCGACCTGTTTGTGTTGAATTCAGGCTGAATTTAACGTGAAGAAGGCTATTTTGTCTACCTTTTTGTGAATGTGAAGCCCAAGCAGTGCTGAAGGGATGTGAGAATATAGAGTTCGTAATTTTTTTGCTTACTTGTCCATTTGATATTCCATCTCAGTTCTTCTTCTCGATTTTTTACATGTGAGTGTGTGGAGTGGATGATGGTGGTGATTCATATTATTGGATCGTCGTCGTCGCAAACAATAACAGTATCAGATAGTGGTGGCGAAAAGGAGAAGAAAACACAGCCCCAACTAACTGTTTTCACAAAGTGTTTGAAACACGGTTAAAACGACGACCTGGGAAACGGTCAAACGACCCCTGAGCCCAACGGACACTTGGGTGGTGTATTTTTCAGTTTGAAGGAGGACCCCGCCACCAAGAAAAATTGTGTTGTTGTGAAACACGGTGGTCCTCATCATCTGCTGCAAAACTCTGGGGGGAAGGGTCAAGGAGCTAAGAAATGGTCCTCTCACAAAAACAGCGAGAAGAGCTGTAAGTTTGAATCATTTATGGTGTACTCCTCCCATTTCTAAATGTCAGCGTTCACTCTGTTTTGGTGGTTCACTAAAACTGAGTACGAGGTAAAATAAGAGTGGAGCAGAAATGACCTAAAATTAATTCAAAGAGACGGAGTAGAACGACGTTGTTTCTTCCCGAATTTAAAAGAATCTCTGTTCTGCTCCAAGGACGACTTGACACGATTTGGTCACTTTCGGCGTGTGCTGACTAATCAGCATTTACTTACAGTTGACGGTTGCTAATTTACAAAGACTTTGTTCAGTAGGTGAATGTTGACCCGCGCCCCATCCGGGTTGTTTTAATATACTTAGAGAACCGCTAAGACATGCACAATTTGCCAAATTGTTTGCAAGCTTCCAAAAAAAATCTTAAAAACGGGTACCGAACTTTCGGACCTCTAAAGTTGCTTTCCCATTTACCAATAGAAAATTTTCAAAATGATCTCCGAACGAGGTACGCAGGTTCGGGAAAACTGGGCATGTCATGCGGTTTAACCACATGACTCATGGGGATAGTTTGCTAAATTCGTTAAAATGTTCATTAAGCATTTGTAGCCAAATTCACACGAATTGATACTTGCTGTGGTTGGTGGCATTGATTTCTCTGACGTTACTATGTATCAACACAAATATTTGACCGACTTCAATCCAACTGTGAATATTATTTAATTGTGGAGCAACGTTGCATTAGTTTAAGATGAAATACCTATGTCAGTTTTGATTGAGAACATGTACTTGGTTTGTTGCAGCAACCGGGCTATAGCAGATTATATGAACAGCTATGGATATCACGAATCATTAGAAATATTTTTGAAAGAGTCAGATCTTCCTTGTGACCTTGGAGATAAGAAGTACGTAGGACTACTTGAGAAAAAATGGACTTCAGTGATACGACTTCAAAAGAAGGTAACGTTTTAGTTAACAACCATTCATTATGATTGAGTTTGATGTACTGAAAATCAGCCACAGTCTGCCTTCACTCAACGTCAAACGTTGTGGTTGCAATATTGTTTAAAAATTGTGTTTGCTGTTGTAGGTAATGGAGCTGGAGGGAAAGTTAGAGCAAGCAGAAAAGGAGTACCTTGCAGGGGCGCCGACACGGGAAAAGCGGTCTCCCTCCGAATGGATCCCACGTCCACCCGAGAAATTCACATTGCGTGGCCACCGAGCTCCAATCAATCGAGTTGCTTTTCACCCAGTGTATTCGTTAGTAGCAAGTGCATCAGAAGATGCGACAATTCGAATTTGGGACTTTGACACGGGTGATCATGAAAAGACTCTGAAAGGACATACGGATTCTGTCCAAGATGTGGCATTTGATAATACTGGAAAGTGGCTAGGTTAGACCATGTTTCACGTAGTGCAGAGTTTGCGAAACTTCTCCCTATTGTAGTGTCGCAAGGGTTGATATGATGATTGTTTTGGTGGTGCTCACCGTCGGCAGCAGACCCTATTTGCGAAGGAACTGACAACAAGAAATCTCCGGGACCATTTTTGGCATCTGGCAGCCGTGACAAGGTATGAAACAGAGTAGAACCTTATTAGAAATCTGCCAGAGAAAAGTGTTTTCATTCCACCATGGTTTTCTTTGCAGACGATTCGGATTTTCGACATAGGTACACAGAGCTGTGTCATGGTACTTGTTGGCCATGATAACTGGGTTCGCGGACTAACGTTTCATCCAAGTGGTAAATACCTTTTATCCGTAAGTGATGACAAAACGCTTCGCGTCTGGGACTTGCCTAACAAGCGCTGCCTGAAGGTCTTGGAGGCTCATTCTCATTTTTGTACTTCCTTAGGTAAGTCACCGTTAGTATATCTCCTGCGTTCAATTAATTTTTGAAAAGTTTGTCGCAGCACTGTCTCTCATTGTGTTCCAAAAAATGTACTGACCATTTTCTTTTCTTGTTTCAGATTTCCATCGGTCTTATCCGTATGTAGTCACCAGCAGCGTAGATCAAAGTGTCAAAGTGTGGGAGTGTCGCTAGCCTTCATTAAATTTAAGTTTATATATTATATATATATAAATATATATATATTCTGTTCTTAACTAATTATTATTAATTATGATTACGTGTGGATGCCTCTGCTGACCTTTCAGTTGTAATGTACCATGTACTGTATGCAAAAGCTGAGCCGTGTATATGCCCTCGTCCCCCTGCTACACAAAATTAATTGTATTGTAATTAATTGCACAGGCATTTACCGCATCAGCATTACACACAGGGACGCGCAGCAAGAGACGTTCCTGCTCTTGCTGTTATACATACTCTAGACGATATGTAGCCTAAGTTTTTTGGTTTGACGAAAAAAAAAGTGAAATACACTACGGAAGAGAACTTATGAACGTTCATACTCACCCTCGTCTTTTTGGATTTCATTCTGTCATGATTCATTCATGGTGTTTGTAATAATAAGAACCTTCTAATAAACTCTTTTTAAGATGAGGCGAACTGAATAAAGCTTGTACATACTATGTTGAGAGTAAGAGAAAGAATATGTACATACTCACACGGCGTTGTGTATCTATCCGTATTTTATTACATTTTTTTTCTTTTTCCTGTAAATGAGTTTTGTTGTTCACCGTGGTTTTGTGTGTACACTTTTAGCACACTTTTCGCGTCTACACGATTATGACGACAAACCGTCGAATAGAGGCTTGTCATGGATTTTTGGCACATGGCTTTTCCAATTTAACTTTTATAATATATTTTGCTCTCAGCATCATCATCATCATCATCATCCATCTCATCATGATGCAAGAGAATTTAGGTGTGTAACACTTATTTTTACTTGTGCGTAATGCAACCTGGCATGCTGTTGTGATGCTCCTGCTGCAAAACTCTTCTATATTATAAGTATAATATGCGTGTATGCATGTATGTATCTATACCATATATCGTTTTTTATACGACCACCACACTTCACTAGTTGTTCTATAACAGCATCTTCACGACGACACTGCAGCCATCATCATCTAAGCAGTCGTCGTCATCATCACTGTGCCAATGTCAGAAGAGCTTGCATGCGGATGATTTGCTTTGCTTGTACTTGGGCAATCCCCCTTATACGATCTTTTTAAACTCCACTTTTGCCAAGGCAATCAAACACTGCAAATCCGTAAACACCTCAGTCACTAACTCAGATGCTTCACTGAAACACTCTGAAATGAGCAATTTACTTGCCTCGAGTCGAGCAACAAGATCCTTTTTTCAGAAAACTCCATTGTTCCAATCCGCGCTCTCTCACTCTCATACTGCTTCACCAGATCGTAATTGGAGTGTTTGCATGAAACATAATAGATCATTTTCTCTGGCAGCACGAGCAAAGCAACACCATTTGCAAGTAAAATATACTTTTAAAAAATTATATATAACAGAATCCGATACCCTCCTTTCGTCGTACTGAAAGCAGTATGAATCTGACGCTAGTCGTTCACTCTCTTCCCTGCCAGTGAGCTTCTTTGAATAAGGAACAGCTTCAAAAATCGAATGCGGTATCACGCCATACAACGCCGACAACAGCATCAGTAGTAAGTGAAAGTGTATGAAAAACCATTTCGCATACTTAACGACAAAGCAAAGGAAAGCGCAGAGTTCCGTACATCCGCATGTGCAACGAGTTCATTATTATTACCAGTGAAAATTTTGGTGTGCTTTGTTAAAAGTGCTTCGGCAAAAAAAAAACACTGTATACAGAATGACAACTGCGAACCGTGATTGTCGTTTCGAATAAGTTACCGTGTCGTCGTATCACTTTCATGCGAGCCCGGTTGCATAATACTATTTTGCATATATATGTACTGATTACATTAATGACAGCTATACAACAAGACGCTGATGGAAGCGTGTTTGGAGAACAAAGGGACGTCGTAGAATGTTACGAAGTGCGGGCAGTCGTAGTCTGAAAATTACTTGATTTTGAGCCCCAGGAGAGCAAGTAGCAAGAAAGAGGAGAACTTGACGAAAGTGAACTCTTGAGCAGTTTATATTAAAGACGTACTTAATGTCCTCTATCTCTCTCTCCACCCGGACCTCACACGTCTCTACGGAGTAATCATCGATACAGCACGTTTTCTCAAGTAAAATCTCCTTTCAAGTGTGTGTGCTCTCCAATCAATTATTCATGCGAGGGGCTAGAGAACACTATTTATAATTATAATTAGCATCGATTCCGTCAGCAATAATGAAGGAAATAATAATACATAATATGTGACGACGACGACCAAGGTCAGAGAGTAATAAGTGAGTGCTAAAAAATGTTTGTGTAGGAGAGACCTGTCATTATTCAATATATATAATAATCTCGTTAAACGGATCTTTTGATGCTACTGCCTCCATTCGTGCAGAACTTAAGAGTTTGACTTAAGGGGAATCAGAGGTTTGCGTGGCTCACAGAGGGTCTCTGTCTCTCATGTATTTCGCGTAACCACTTTTGATATACTCCGTATCACATCGTCAGTATTATTGACTTTGTTGTTTTGTGTGGCGTCTGTTAAATATTCAAATATAATCCAATGCAACAGCAACGCTCTTCTGCCAAAGAGGTGTACCAGCGTTCGCCTGATCGACACGTTGGCGGAGGTGAGACGCCAGGCGATCAGAGACCAGAGAACTCACCATGCACGACAACGACGAGCAGCAGTAAATCGAGTGGAGGTGGCGGTGGTGTGAAAAGGTTTTTTAAATCCGCATTTGGCACCAATTACGTGAAGAAGCTCGCCCATCACTCTGCAGACAAAGGGCTGATTACTGCGTCGTCCAATCCTTCCGAGAATCTCAAAATTTCACAAGCCCACTCCCAGGAGGACGTGAAGAACGGTGTAGGTGGAGGTAACCGTTTATTGAGTAAAAGCCTTGGAAGCATTGCGACATCCAACAAGTCTTCGTCGAGTCCCACGTCGCAGATTTCGAGGAAGGGTGACAAGCTACTTTCGAAACCTTCAAGCATATCTATCGACACCGTGGTGGACGAAGGTGGGGAAGAGGAGGACGTGCCAGTTTCCGTTGCGGCAGCGATCGCGGCGTTGGAATCCATTCAAAAGACGCAACAAACGGACGTCAATAACGGGTTGCCTCCTCCGACGACGGTTCGGTCGAAGGGTAGCCCGGCCAGAGTTGTGACGACGAAGCCGCCTCCGCACTCCCCTCCGCCAACTATGGGCAACTCATGCTCGTACAATGTGAAGCAAATCCCGCATAATGGTGTCCATCAAGTGTCCAACATGCCGGATTTGCATAGTATTACACAGGTAAGAGAAAATGCCCGAGATACATATTACTTATTGTGTCTTCCCTCTATTAATTAGCGGCTGCTTACTAGATTCCATTTGAATATAAAATGCTGTGTTTGCTGCTAATTATATCTAAAAATCTGTGCACCCGGCTCAATGTTGCTTGTTATATTGATGTTTGAAGTGGAGTCTAGCCGTCGTATTAGTGAATGAAATGATTCATCATTATCAAAATTGAATGGACACTCATTGTCAACATACACTTATTATTACACCAGGAAACATGCATCCGGTTACAATATTTCATGAGTTTGGCAAGTGTTGATTGTATATTAATACAGATTACGGAGTAAAATGCTTTGTTGAACATGTGAAAACAAAGAGACGGCCGTACACAGAAGCAAAATTCCATGATCCGGTGCATAAAGCGTATTCATTCATGCACAGATAGATGTAAAGTATGCATTAATGTGTCAATGTAAATGTGATTCTATCCGAGAACGCTCTGTATTTCTCCGTACAACATGTTTCATGACATGAACGTAATTCAAGTGAATCTTTACTTGTGTGCCAACATTTGTTGAAAAATTGCAATCCTCTCTCGTGCTAATCCATCATATTTTCTGTTTGCATGAAATGGAGTACAATGTGGAGGATTTCATGTAGACTTGACCTTGGCTTTCACTTTGTTCGACTATGCGAGATGGTCCAATGATCGACTGTGCATGCCTTGCTCTGTTCCAGTGTTACAAAGTCAGAGGTGTGACATGCCTAAACGATTGACAGGCTGCATAATATCGAACGGAATTGGAAGCAGAAGCTGGACAAGATAAAAAAAACAATATGGTAATACTCTGAATCCCAGTTTGTTGAAGTGGTCGCTTGCAGTAAGCGTAGATAAATGTCACCAACTCTGCAAGTTTCATGACACTGCCGAGCATTTTGATAGCATTGAATATGAAACACATTTTGAGTATTTTAACACATAAAATAGATAACAACGGCTTATCAGAGAATTTGGAATTTCTGAGCAAAAAAATCGCTACAAAAATCTCAATTGACTGGATTTGTGTAAAAACAAACATAATGGGAACCCCTTTTAATTCAATAAAGTAGTTTTGTATTCCTAAGTAACCCGATGAACTTTCCGACGTTGTCGTCGTATATTTAAATGCGATGGCTGAACATCCAGAGAGAGTTCCGGATACGCTAGTGCTGGTTGGAAACAAGACCTCATATGCAAATTGCAAACGTGTCAGTGAAAAATTGCACACGTCGGCATTCACAGAGGTTCATAATAGAATTATACGATTTATAATATGCATGGGCATTCTGCATGATTCACTCTCAGACTTCTCAGAACGTCACATCTCTCTCTGTCGTCTCTCTCTGTAATGCAAAAGGAAATTGACAACGCGAAAGAGTTATATATTTTTAACAACAACAACGCTCGAAAATGCCAAAGGGAAGGATGGGTGCAGGAGTATCATGAGCCACGATCTCAGATGAGAAGCGCTATATATCACTCAAATGTACATAAGCACGTTCTGTAGCATACGTTACACGCTCTTCGAAACTCTCAGTTCGCATTACCATATGAACGGACTGTTGTCGTAAGGAAAGCCAACTGACACTCTTCGAACCTCCAAAAGACGTGCGAGACTCATATAACACTGCTTACAGCTAAAGAAAAACTTGGACGGCAGCATCATTGAAGACGTTCACTGCACAAGGGAAACAACATGTTATTATTATTATGTATTTACCACATGCGAGTATAATAAGCCTTTCAAAACCCTTTCCATTTTTTTCTCTCCAGTCTGCCACAAGCATGAGCGACGAAACGCATTCCCTTGTGCCAATCCGTGCACACATTCTACTCAGCGACGACATGCTTTTTAGTGGCTAAAAGATTGGAAACGAGTTAAGAATGTATGTGTACCTATGTGGTTTCAGTTAGTCATCAGACACTCTCCGCCGTACCTGTATTCCTTTTGGCGAGACGATGTTGTGTGTGGTGGAAATCGCTTTTTTGAGTGCCAAGGGGCATTTTATCGTTTTGAAAAGTGTATATGGGAGTGATGATGGAGTTAAGATATTTTCATGCAGACTCCACAATTTTGTGATGCTCTCCATACCCTTCGTGCTTTGTATTATACGTAGGTACACAATTGAGTGTCTACCTTCTGTCAGGATTTTATGGAATGCCATGTGGCTGCATATAGCCTTTGTTTTTCTATGCATTTGAACCTCTTCTCAATTCGAATTGCGGGCATTGAGGGCTGCACTTTTGTGACATTTGAATAAAAAACGTTATCCCATAATTGATGAAGGTAATCGAGGCTTGCCATTCTCTTAAAGATGCTTAAAGTCCCATTTTCTCTGCACACATTCATCTCTCGTTCCCAACAGTTAGCATGGAACTTGTGGCTATGAACAGGCTATGACTGTTGCCCTAAATTGCCCAAGAAACAGTGGCAAAGGATAACATCCAGAGGGGAAAGACATGCTTATCATACGCGCATGCATAAATATATATTTTCAAACTAAACAAACAACAAACTTGTCGAACAATATTACGGGAAGAGGAGACGGACAACGCTGGTGTGTCTTGCACCACAAAAGCTCCGGTACTGGCAAGTGCAACCCTTTTTTATACATCACCACCACCTCCGCCGCCAATACCACATTTTTGCCATCTCTCTGCGCTTGAATAGAACGGAGCGTTATTGTCTGCGCTTATGGACACGAGGTGAAACTTTTTTAAGAGCCGAGAGGAGGGATGGCAAACGATACTCTCAAAACTAGTCGGTCGCATCATGTATGCATATAATGTCAGGTACGTTACGTTTTGCTTTATGCTGAGGAATTGTATTTTGCTAGAGAGTGAGTTGAGACTGGATATAATGTGTTTTTTGTCAAAGTTTTTCTTTTACATAATATTATGTGTACAAGATGATATTTATGTGAGAATTGCAAGATCTTGTTTGACGGAGAGAAATATATACATATGCATTAGAAGCAGAGTGGTAGGTACGCACATGTACCATGCGATGATACTGCTGGATAAGGTGAACACTATAAAACAGTTTTATGTTTTTGTCCGTACTCCTTTCTGCCTCGTAATTGAGGGATAATCCGTGTGGGCATGAAAAGAGCTAATTCCATACAAGCCTCGTAGTATAACACCACATTGTGTATATATCTACATATTCGCTGCTTTTATAAATGTAGTCCAGTCTATTACCTATATGTATGCGTCTCATCATCATTGCTGCTGCATCCATGTACATTCCTAAACATCCTTCTATTATGTTTTCTGCAGGAATGTATTAAAATTGGTCTTTGGCGAGTATTCCAGGAGGAGGACAAGTTCTAAAAAACATTTTCACTTATTTGCACAATTAGGTATATCTTCGAATGGACAGTAAACCTGTGTGTGTGCCTCTTCTGCACATCCATCAGACGCTCATCATCGAACTTTTTATATATGTACCGTGTTCGTTCCCTTATTAACGTTACACAGCTGAGTACGAAAAAAATCACTCATCGTCATACACTGCGATGATATTATAGGTATGTCAGTTACATGTGAAACTGTCTAAATGGTCATCATCAGTATCACCATCACACACAGAGATGCACACTAGTAATTCACGCAAGTTATTGATGATATATTTTTATACAATTGTAACTCTTTGGTGCGAGGAAATTTGCATGAATTCTAAACGAACGATTGGAAAAGAGCAGCATTTGAGACTTGCTCGTTGGCCTACGAGTTTGTGTGTGGTTACTATCGAGTTGGAGCAACTCGTAGTCATTTTCGATATAGCCGCTCTCGCCAAAAAGGGAGATTCCAGTCTTTTTTCTGTCATCATGATTTTTATTATTGTAAAATTGAATCTCACCACATAAGCCAATAAGACTGGGCTGGACAAACGTATACATGTCCGCACACGGCGTGAGAGACACCGTCTTCTAAATACACATAAATATGTGGTCGTCTTCCAGAGAGAGAGAGAGAGAGAGAGATTTGAAAAAATCCTAGCTATACACTCGACAATCTCTGGAAGAGCATCTTTCTCTCTGTGGCAAAGCTGAAAAGAAGTTGATTCAGTGAGAGAATGAGAACATGATTTTTTTTTCTTCCTCTGTCCAGTTTTCAAAGAGCGTGTCTATACCAAACGAGCTGAGCAGTATATATATTTGATTTAACTCAAAAGAAAAGATTCAGCGACAGTAGAACGATAGCAACCGGTCTGCAAACTCCAAACGGCGGAGTGAGTGTGTATATTGTAAAAGTGTTGCAAGTTTACTCTCATTGCGTTCCATTTTCATTGTGATTTTGCGACGAGAATCACAATTGCGAGAATTTTTCCTCTATTTGAAAACCCATCTATTCTCATCTTTTTTTTCTCTGGTTTTCATGGACCAAGCGGACTCTCAATACGTGGTCCAAAATAGATACTCTGTAACTGGTAACAAGCCTTTGTCAAGGATTTTTGGTAGAGGTTTACCTAATAATATGTGACTCGAATGCGAATTACCTTATGCATTCCACTGCAGGAGACTGGAGACTGAAAAGTGCTTCAAACTTCATAAAGCCTTGTTTAGTGCTCGTTTCATTAGTCATGGATTTTCCCAAAGGAAGGCAAAAGATTTCGGAAAGTGGCAGCATTCGCTGGTTTGTGTGATGTACAAAGGGGGCTTGGAGATATAAATATTTTATATTCTTGTTAAATACATTTTCGCATGTGAACTACTCTACAGGCGAACATCAAAAAAAGTTTCTGGAACGTTGTTTTGCTTTTTTTTTTTAAAAAAAAGAAGCTCCATTTGTGTGAACAAAGGTGAACCCGAGAACTCATCCGAGAGTGACATACCTGCTCAAAATTAATGACATGGCTGTGTGAATAAGTTCATGCAATAATAAACAGTTTGAGTTTTGTGTTTGGAATAAAATGTGAGTTATTGCAGTTGAGTGTAACATTATAGAGCAGATAGAAATTTACGTAGTTCACTCAGGAGAACGGCGGACGGACGACACACACGTTTTTGTTCCGTGTGAGTTTTCTGCATACTGTTTTCATTGTCAAGGTTCCTTTCAACGTTCATCACGTACACAGTCGTCCAGTTAAATGTGCAAACTATTACTCATACTAATGTAGTACGGATGATGTATTCACGTACAACACCACCACCACAATACTCATCCAGTACATAAGGAATATCTTCATCATATTCATCATCTCAGAGTGAAGGAGTTTGCACGCGAAGCTGCTGAATTTGCAGAAGAGAGTTTAGAAACAACGTGCGTCTGTCACTGTCTCTATTGTCATCGTTTGCTCATTTTTAAATGCCTTTTTCAATTCTCTCATCCTTCTCTTGTTTTGTGGTTATGGGCAATTTCATTTATTTGATTACGCCTGTCACAGTTCTTCGTATCATATCAACGTAGAATTACAATTTTTGTGTGGTTTTAAGGTTTTTTTTTATTGTCGACAACAACAACACTGTCTCTGGTTTTGGAGTTTGATTTCTTTCCGTTGCTGACAAACAAACGATAACACAATAACAAGTTTAATGAAGAAATTACTTCGGCTTTTCCCTCTCAAGCCTAAGGTAATCAATCATCATCTTCATATGTACCTTTCCGAAAGGAACGGAAGATAATGGGCCGTTTGAACGAGACTGGGTGGCGCTCTGAGAATGAGTGCAGTCGTAAATACTCGTTGTGCTTCCAATTTGTATACCATTAGTCTACTGACGTAGCTCACAAAATAATATTATTATGCTTTACATCAATAATATTTATTTTACTCTTATACCCCACACGAAGCTTGTTTATATGCTTTTTATCTACCCTATATACTTTGTCATACTAACATAAGTAATTTAAGACAACAACACGCATTTCAACCGTTGTTGACACGTAATCCTTTTTGTTTTTCTTCTTGGCAAGTATGAATAGCGAGGTTGAACTTATCTTTCAGGAACCTGAGCTCAAAGGTGAGCTTCCTCAAGCCAAGTTGAATAGCAGCAGTGATTCAACCAAATTCCTTGATAGCAATCTCATGGTTCTTCATGCGACCAACAAGGTAAGGTATTTTTTTGTCATTTTTACTACATGGATAACTCTCAACTAAACCTCAACTTTGTCAGAACATGTCATGCATCCAAGCGCCGCATGTACTGATATTTATACAAATCCTTATTATGCTTCATTACAACTTATTTCCATGCATCCGTCATCCATGATGAGCATAATATTTTAGTGAGTATCTTCCAAAACTCTAGCACATCTAGCAGGAATTTTATTCATATTTTGGTATATTTATATATATTTATAATAATTATGTATCTTTTTTCTGAGTTTCTCTGCTTTGTGAATCTCAATTTTCCGAGTAATCAACAAGTGTAAACATGATTTTTCCTGTAAAAAATCCTTCTTTTTTAGACACAGTTGAAGATAATATACACATAAAATATTATTAGCAAATAGCTGTTTATGTGGTAATCAGTTTTTTTTCAAAAAAGTGAGTTAGTTATGTAAGCAGCTGTGAACTAGGTATATGTGTGTAGAGCTACGCACGTGATTCGAAGAGATCACAGAATGTCTCCACTTTTTATTATAGCTGTTCATTTGCACTTCGGCTTCTCGAAACCATTCCTCAATGGAATTAATTAGTGGAGTGCCTCAGCCAAGCCAGCAATCAACAGCCAGCGTGGCAACACATGAATTGATAATTTAAGAGATACTCGAGAGGATAGCCATGAAAAAAAAATCATGTTTCGCAAGTTTTCCTCTTTCCTCTGCTCCCTCTTTTCGTAATTAATTACCGTGTCTATAAAATTGATGTGTCCAAGAACGTAAGACAGTCTGTTCCAAAAGGCTTACCACGATTTCTCGCGACACTTGCTCTTTGTAGGCATACAGGTTGATAATGTGTGTCTTCATCAGGTTTACTAAGTCTCCAGCAGAGAATACCAGTCCATGCATCATGCACTTCAAATCTTCCAGAAAGATCTCATGAAAAATATTCCAAATTTAAATGTAATCAACGGATTGATAAAGCACGAGCATCGTGTTATGTATTTATTTGATTTATAAAAAGCCCTACTGCCGAAGATGCGCACACCTTAAAAATCAGAAGAGAATATTATTTTTTTAAATTAAAAATCCCAGAGTAGCTCCACAAAATGACTGCAGGAGAGTTACTAATATAAACATACAGCATGTACATACATATATTTAAGTATGAGCGCATATTGTAAGTAAAAACCTTTGTAGTTTCACGAATGCCACAAGGGTCATCATCATCAAACTTGTCAACTGCATTCATTACATTATTATTTCACTTTGCCTTCACACTCTGTCCCAGGCTGAGCAGAGAGTCTACTACATCTTCCAAATGCGCCAAGACATACATCGACATAGTATGCCTTACCTCTTTCCTCGCAGAGGTCGCAAAAATGTCAATACGAAGCAGCACACATAAATATGCTCATCTCTTTCAAGATCAAAGTCTCAAAAAATGTCGTAGCCAGAGAGATGCATCTACGGTATTCGTCTAGCCATTCGTTACCTCATGGATACATCTGATTAAATTACTCCTGTCAGCTTCATCATCATTACTGCCGTATGCCTTTTTGTGACACAATTATCCGTGTGGCTACAAGTGAAATTAGTCGGTCCATGGTGCTCGTCGAGATGTAGAAGAAAAGCGATGAAAGACATATATTATTTCTGTCCCATGTTCTCGTCAAGTGGTTTGCACATTTGCCGTCTCTCGTCGTTTTGTTACGTAAAGTTGTCTCTCAAGTCGTACGAAAAATTTTCAAGGATGTGAAGGTCTTGCCCTTGATGTAATGCGATAATTATACGATTAAACTTATGTGTGTACGCGCAGACACATGCATGAAAAACAGACTTGTACATCCTCACATGAGACATTTATGTATAATTAAGTGTATAAGCGGTCGGTCTCACCTTTCCTCCATGTATGAAGCTGTTAAAATGTGATGATGTTCGTCCACTGGAATGAAATACGTTTTCTCCTTCATCCGTCTAATTTTGCTGGCAGTGTGATAATTGCTCGACATAGCCACCATATGAGCTGGAGGTTTGACTGGCTTTGCTCAAAAGCATAATATTATTATTATGAGCATCACGAACTTGTAAGGAGTCATCTCACATTGTCGCCGCTTCTCTGTAGGATCTCGCCCGTGTTGATGTAAAAATTCTGCTACTGTAACGTGTGGAGGAAAACGCTAATTAGTAAACTATGCAAATAACAGCAGCATTCAGCGTTGTTATACAATAACAGAATCACAGTAAAGGTTATACGCGAGGCAGCATTCTCTATGATTTTTTAGCACAGTTGAGATTTTTTTGCTGAAAATATTATGCAAATATGAAATTGGACATCACGATATAGACGCAGGATGTAACATCGGTCGAAAAAAGAAATGTTTTTTTTTGCATGTTATGAAACACATTATTATGGATCATATCAAGGTGGTCCTTAGTAATAAATCACGTGAGGTAAAATGGAATAACTATCAAAGCTTCACACAATTCCGAAAAGGAGGTTCACATCGAGTTCATCTTCTCGTCGAGAATTTTTTCTTTTGGACAATGGCTATATAATGGTTGGCAATTCTCGAGAGATGAACTGTCGATTTCGCTATAGGTGAAAATTTTACGAATGTCAGCCAGAGACTATATATTATGTTCATACGTATTATTATGTATAGATTTTTTAGAAGGAAAATGTTCAATTGCGCTTGTGGCTGTTTAAAAAAGTTCGTACCCTAGCTAAACCACTTTTGTGTAGCATATACATCCACGAAGATGATTTCGTGAGAAGTAATAATGGTCACAAGCACAGTAGTAATATACAAGCAAGAAAGTTCAAACAAGAGACGTTTACAAAAGAAACGAGCAGTGGCAGCACTCCAGGCCTGATATTATTTTTTAGAAAGGGTAGTTACAACAGACTTGCTACGAACATAGAGTACTCTGAAGATGGAAAATGAAGCGACGCAAAAATGGAAAGACTTATTAAACATTCATCATTGATCTCTATTAAGGAAAAATGTAGTCGCACTAGATGTCAGAAAATCAGTTTTGAAATCAATTAAATTTTGAAGTTAAAAACACCCCTGTGAATAAGTTTTAGCTATGTAATCCACTCACAAAATAATAATGTCGTAGGGTTTATACAAATTTGCAGCAGAGAGAGACGGACAGACATGGACAGTGATGAAGAATTAGTCTCCACCGTTTCATCTAAGAGTTTATCCAGAATGAATATTATGAATGCTAGAGTGTGTGCATATTCTTTTTGAAGTGTAATTTCACCTTATTCCAATTTTGTATCGTTGTCAAATTATGGATTGGTTGGTGGACCAAAAGCAAAAATGCGAAAGAACTATCTCGCCTGTAGGGCGGATTTTTGTTGAGTTGACTCGGCGACTAGAGAGAGAGAGAGGGTGGGGTGGGGTTCATGTTGCAACAATCGGGATGAGTTTTTACGTTTCCAGAAGATTCGCCAAGAAAGGCTATTGTAACTTTTCTCTTGATCTATTCCGTGCGTGTTAATTTTCTACAACGTCTTGTCAGACCTCTTCTTTTCTGCTATGCAACAAACTTCTTCTGTACATCACATTAGATCATGTTCACTCTGGCGCAGTTATGTGTAGTATATCAGGCACATATGTAAAGGTATAAAGAGATATAGAAAAGTTGTACACTTTCAAAAATCCTATACCTTATTAATGTTATTGAACTAGGTATTTGAACTCTTATCGACTGAGAAAGGTGATCGCGAAAATATTTACTATTTAATAAAAAAGACATTGCATATATCAATAGATTCCATCTTCTGTACGACTAAAGTGCTTGGATAATGTATGTTTGGCAGTTCATTTTTCGAAAGTGGTAAAAAGATGGTGCTATTATCACATCGTCATACTCATAAAAGATGTCAATAATAATACTAGGTTTTTTTGCTGTTGGTTAAACAACTGCGGATGGTCGGACTTTTTTTTTGCATTCCTCAGGTTGCAACAGACTGAGCATATCGTGATGTCTCTGCTCTCAAGTTTCGAAGTCTTCATTTGTCTCGACGCCATCACCGTAATAAATATGGAAGCATTTTAACTTGAGCGAGAGTAATGTGTTTACATTTACCCGAGTTAATAAAACCTTTGGTAAAATTATCATCATTAGATTCTCAGCGAGATATTTTCCGTCGTTGGGTACCTCAGTCACAGCGTCCACAGTTTGCGTAACCACAGCTCTTGTTTACATTGCATTTTTATGATAATCTCACGATTAAAAAAAAATTTGAGGCGAAAGTCCTGGAGCCTAACTAATGTCCAAGAGACACATAAACGAGTGCCGGGGTGGATGACTTTATAAAAACTCATGTAATGTGCCTCTCTTCTGGAAGACAAAGGCGTAAATTCGGAACAACGGTTTTTTATTCCACTGTGAACATTTGTCCCAAAGAAACACTTACGCAAATTCCAATCACAACAAGCTCATTTATTGTCGCACATTTGAATAAGCAACCGGAGAGCATGGAATATTATGAATTATGACTATTAATACTAGTATACTCGGAGGAATCGAGGATGAGGCAGTATCATTCCAGATTGTCTTCACAAGCCGAACACTTTTTCCTCAAAGATAGTAAACTCGCAAATCTCTCAACAACTACTCTCGACTCGATTGGCGATGAGCGTGGGATGGCGCGTAATTAACCAACCCGCACACATTTTATGTACGTCATGGGTCATTAAGTGAGTCGTAGTTACCAAACACCACCGCATCATATTTCCAGACAGAAACGATATGACTGCTCAAGCTCCAACGGTACTGAATATTTACAACGACAGGATTGTGATGGTGGTGGTGGTGATGATGAGTGGTGAGACTTTGAGGTTGTCAGTTTCATAAATGTCATCCGCCGCACGTCAAATGCGAGGCTAAAGAAATTAGTGAGATCCTCAGGGGATGGATGCGATTACACGACATGACGATGTCTGACGAGAGAGAAAGAGAGCGACCCCAACATGATTAGTTGAAATTGATGAGAATGAACGAACTATCCATCACAATCAATGAAATGATTGCGAGCAATGAAGAATGTGAGTGAGTTTTGCTATTTGCATATGTTTCCCTTTGTACAAGGAATACAAAAAATTGTTGACAGTGTCAGCCGTCAGTCAGTCATGTATGTGTATCTATCAATTCATCATAAGCCATCTCTCTCGCTCCTAGATGATCTCTGAAAAAACTCGCTTTTCTTAATTGCACTCTTGTCATCATCATCAATGGTCCCGTTCAGGAATAGCTGGAAATCCTCGCTGACATCTCATCAAAAGCAAAGTAATTATAATAACCATAACTTTTCATTTAGCAAAGATTACCTTTTGGCTTTCGATAATCATAATGGCTGCACAGGAAAAGTGGAGTGAAATTCCATGCTAATAAATAGCAGAGGTCTTTGTATATTATTGGATTCAGCATGAATTATTATGAAGGATGATGAGTTGCTCATTTCAGCTGAAATTCAACTAAAAATTCAGCGACAATCGAGAGATTCTCAGTATCTCTCCCACTTGTGCACAGACCCACTTACATCCATTGTACTACACCTCAGCAAATCTCTCTCTGATGGTCTCGTGCACAGCGATCAGTTTCAGCACGAGCAGGAGTGAACACTTTCCAGTTTCATCCGAAGGATGGTCTCTGCTTTATTCAGTACTGCAGTCGCCTCCCAGTCATTCACATCATTCGATCGTGATCTTTGTTCCTTATATTGAGAACGTCTCCCTGAAAAACAACTTTGTTGCATATGTTTTCCCATTCGTGTACACACAGGGAGCAGCGTCTGGGCATAATATTATTTCGTCGGAACAAGTCAACGGAATACCTCTATCAATGAAAAAGCCAGTATGTTCTGGTTATTGTCGCCTCGTCATCGTCACCACCATCGGCAATGGTTGGTTTTCCTTACATTACATAACATATCGTATTTCCTTCATTGCTCCTGGCCGTGTTGCCCTGTTTGCATTTTAGTTTTTAGAAATTAGTATTCATGGCTGGCCTATCAATAAGTTCTCGTTTCCCCCAACCATTTTATGAGCATGCTTGCAATTTTTCATGTAACAATAGGAATATTATTGTGCTGAAAAAATAGCTGCAAACCTCAACCAGACTCTTTTATCGTATGAAATTACGGAGGAGTTGGCCCAGGAATTTGCTGAGTGTTTGCAATTTCTTTAATTTCTCATATTCTATTGCTTTTTTTGTCGACTCCGTCTAAACACAGAGAGAACAATCCAAATGTCCGCGTCTTCGTGATTCATTCGTCGATATGCATACATGTTCGAACACATAGATTAGTGCATGCGGGCTTATCATCACTGGAATCAGAACGCACCGTCTCTTTCTTTTCGTGAACATACAAAACGCAGTTTAGTGAAATGGAAATGTACCGTAATGCAATAATATTTTTCCTATCTCTTCATTTTCTGAGAACAATAAACAAGTCATCCTGCAACCCCGATGAGACGTTTCAATCAGCATCATCTCTTCACATGCCATTATTTTAGTACCCAAGAGAAAGAGAGGACCTAGCAAAAAAATATCCGTAACCACTCCACTCTTGTGTACATACCACACATATATTGATATCGTCAAATGTTTCGATACGAAGGCGTGTTTAAACAAAAAAAATTGAAAAAAATGAACATCTATTAACCGTAGAAGAGAGGCGAGGTTCTCTCATCACAAAAAATAATATCATCCTTACCATTCAAAAGATAAAATAAACATTTCACCATCACAATGGATGAAGTGGCTTGGCAACTCATGCACACTGACGGTGCTCGTCTTCATCATAGTTAAGTTTACGTTGACGACGAGAGTCACTGAGTTTTGTCGTCCTCTCCTTCACTTCCTCCAACATTGTAGAACTGTGAGCTTCATACGTGTGACGATGATCACCATCGTCATCGTCATATCACCAACACACTTTTCACCAATGCTGGATCCATTCATATATATTGCATTCTGTAGAGTGGTGGCTATCGTCATCGTGTCAGTATCAGATAGGATTGTGACTCCTGGTTGACAACATCTCTGCACCCCGTCTCCCCTCTGATTTCACTGGTGCATCATGACGGAGCAGCTCATTGTTGTAGGAAATGCGGCGTGAAGAACATCGATTGGTCCGTGTCACACTTGTGAACTTCTCGTGTGGTTGTGTGTGTGCTCCTTAGTGTGCAACCACAGAGTCTGCAAGATCTGAACTCTTTTTTTTTCTGAACAAAAGTCAGCTTCCTTTCTCGGGTGCTTACACAACGTCTTCTTTTATTGTCAGTTTGAGTGCGTATCCTGTATATAATTGGATGGATTTGTGTACAAAGTGTATCAAGAAGCACACGACACATCAAAAGATACAGTTTGCCTGCAACTTGATACTTTGTGGTGCGTTAGCACTTAGCAGCGAGTGAAAAGACATTCTATGCCAAATTTGCTCGTAAGAGAAAAAAAACGACTCCGAGCCAGTTCTCTCGTCATCACCAAAGCCGTTTTTGAGCTGCTCACGATCCTGAGGGATCTGATCTGAGGGAAATCTGAAGTATTGAGTATGTATATTGTACATATTATCATGCCTATTTAAACTTGTTGTAAATTGCAGCTCGAGAAAGCACAATCTATAAGTCTTTGAGGAAAACGCTGAATCACACTTTGAGCGCGACGTCGCCTTCTTACCACACGTTGTAACGTCAACATTCTTTCTCCCATGTCAACATAGAGAGAGAGAGAGAGAACTCAACTGCTGAGCTATTTACCGCTCCTCTAGAAACCGTGTATGCAAAAATATAGAATATTGTGTGTCGCTCACCGATCTCTGCATGGCGAGATCAGATTTTTCTTTATAAATGTGCCTGCATGATGCCGTGTAATATAAAAGCAGCACTTTCTTTCTGCAAAAAAATACAGTGGCTTTGGTTTCTATCGCAATGTATCTGATAGTATTCTCCCGTACTCATCTTAATTCCGGGTATATAGGGAAAGCTCCTGTTGAGAGTAAACGTGATGAAAATCACATCGGAGCTGAGCAGATTTGACACTTTGTATCTCATCAGCAGATGAGCTTATCTGACTGAACACACGCATATGAGTGTGACTCGACTCAATTCAGTAATCCGGTATAATGATGTATCAGATGAGATCGTATGAATAAACCTTGACGAAACTTCTTTCTTGGAGACGGAGGAAGAAGAAACCCACTTTATTTCTATTTATTTCTTATATATTCTTATTAGACAGAGTATTGGCCGCCTTCTCGAACCGAGAATGAACAAGTTTTTTTTCTCCGACAACGTCTCCAATCACCTACATGATTCAGTAGAGGAAGTGTGCTCCTTTAGCACTCATCTTTATATAGTCAGTAGAGTGAAAAGATGTAAAAAAAGCAGCAAATATCACATTATATAAAATACGACAGGGTTTGTGGTTGTGCGGATAATATGCAAATGCAGAGTGTTGTTATGCACTTGTGTTATGATAATATGATAACTTGAGAAGGAAAATCGTTGCCAGAAAATTCTCTTTAGAGAGGGAAGACTTTCTAGTTGGTTAAGTGTTGCAGTTGCTCTTTCGATTTAGTCTAATTTTTTTCACAAAGTAGATTGGTGTTCGTGGTAGTATAACTTTTTTTGGTGCATGATGTCTTCAGTTCGTTCATAGTGTGGGGTATGGGTTCACTGCATCTCTGTCAGACGAGAATAGACCGTTTTAAATTTTCAAATATACATTTTTCTCTTGTCTCAATGAGTGCATTAATATCCAATTCAAATCAGGATTCAACGATTTTATACCCCATTTTAGGAGTCGTAATAACTGGTCGTGCGATGTGTTTGTGATCAAGTGTCGTGAAATCAGGGGTGACTTGTGTTGAATTCAGAGAATCAGCATAAAAATGATTTTCTCTTGTGGGTTGTTTTCCGTGATTACCTACGACGCAAGCAAGTACAATTACATAAAGTAATATAATTGTTTTTCGGTTCATGGAGTCATCAAATGACTTCCTGTCACAAGTTTGAGTTTATTATCGTGAGGTGCTGCGTCGATGTAAAACTCTACGTATTAGTAATAGTCAGTTTTATGTAACCAGGCCAAAGCAAATGTGCAATGCACATAAACGAGCCACAAAAGAAGGCAAACTTTTTGCGGGAGCTTGTTGCACAACAAATACGATGATAGGATTAATAACGGTCTCCAAGACAATTGGATTTTAAGCAGTGAAAATGAGTTGATACCCCATTAAAATTGGTGAGACCACAAAGCCGACATTTTATAAGCATATTTCTCGCACCGATCTCATCCCTTCGCTGTTCTCGCAAATCGAATTTGAATTTGAAGACTTTCCATTAATTTGCATTTGAGCACGACAGCGTAAAAATATTTAGTAAGTGTTGATGACGGGGAAGGAGGGAGAGAAGCACGCATTCTTCATTTTATGACCTATAAAACTACAGTGATGAGAGATGATACCGCCCAAATCAATCATTTCCTTTTGTGCTCACCTTCGTCTTCAAATAATTGAGCTGCACACAAACCTTTTCAGACATTCTGAGCACTCCTTTTGATAGAGAGACGTTCCATCATCGTTTTGGATGCATCATATCATAACTATTCTTATAAAATACTTGGATATTTGCAGGCAGAGGAGAGAATGGTTATGAGGTGGTAAATCGTTTTGTGAAAGACGTGCTCAAGCGCGAAAGAATGCCGAGACAACAGAATTGGTGAACACAATTAGGAATTGTATTATGTTGTTGTTGTCGCTAGTCTTCTACCGCTGACGATGAACTTGACCAGAGTAATATTTTATAACGAAACTCAGAAGAGGAGAGCAACTGCAAAAACATCATCGTGTCTTCTCATTTCTCAACAGTGAAGTGCATACGCAATACAAAGCAAATTCCAAAATGTCCTTTAGAAATGTAGTAGAGTTGGCCTGAACCTTTTTATCAAGGTCTTACGAATATTATTCGTCGCATACGAGCAATACAGCAAATCAAAACTTATTCATATGTGTGTGTGTGGGATATTATTCATGTTGAAGTTTTTCTGCACACAACAATATGCGTGGGTTGACATCTCAGTTTTTTCCTCCGCGAGTGAAGCTATGCCCTTTGTAAAAGAACAAGTTGAAAGTAATTAAAGAGTCTTGGGTGTTCCTCTTTGGACTCGTTTGCGAATTTAATGTGATCCTAAATGCGTATATATTTTTCATTGAAAAAATGAGTTTCACTCATTGTTTATAAATGACGAGAGACTACCTTTTGCTATCAGTCATCTACACGGAGTTGTATGTATGATACGTTGATAATGTGAGCGACATCGCAAATCTGTTTTCCGTTTTTGCACACACACACCTGTACTTACAAATACAACAAAGGTCGTTTCATAATTGAGAGCCTCATCGTGTGGTCTCTGCGCGCAACGTTGGACGCGTATGTGTAACGAAAATGTGTTTTCTCCATATTTCCATTCAAGTTGTTTTTTTTCATCAGCTCTCAAATATTGTAGTTATAGTTGATTAGCGCCGCGTCTGTGTCAACGGTGGTGTAATGTATGTATTGTACTGGTGAAGAATACTTTTCTAGAGAATTCCTCTTGTGTAGACATGGTGATCTGATTAAAAAAGTTTGGGCAATGACGATTTACTATCGCTGCTTTAGGCATTTTGATGAGGATGAATGTTATATCAATATGCAATAGTGCTGTTATTTTGAGCACTCCATAATTAAAGGAAAACTTGTGAGGGTTGTGGCCGTGTATGTGAGTATCTGTCAATAGCTGTTGTGTCAGTCTATGATTCTCTTGTAGTTGTGGTTTGCTCATACAACTGTCCTTTTCCTATAGATTATCTGTTTCTATCTCTATATCGCCTCTTCTCCGCCGTGGTTCTGTATGTGCCTTGCGTGTCGTATCTCAAGCGTCTCTCTGGACTTGATTGTGCTCGTTGTGAGTAGAACGGTTGTGACGATGAAGCAGAGAACACTTACACGTAGATTCTCCGGTTATAGGTTGATGTAGTCAACGATTTCGTTTGTCGTCTTTGGGATATCGCAAAACGTGCACACTTGTTGAATGTGGTTCACCACCAAAAGTGGCTTTCCAAAGGCGAACAAAGTGATTGAAAAGTTGGAAAGTAGTGAAAAACGACAAATAATTGCTTCGTGGTCGATTCTCCAGTCTGATAGTGAGTAGCCACAAAGCTGGTACAATGTTCAAAACCATGTTGAAAAGTGAAAGTGTGGACGCCGAGTCGGAGTCACTCCGAATCATGAATGAGTTGGCAAAAAAGCCGAGACTCTTTCGGCGAAGTGTCACCGTCCCTGCGGAGATCACTGGAGCGCGGAATAGTCCCGAAATCATGGATGTCTACAACATGGTAACCAATCACAATCTTTTCTCATTCACGGATACAAGCATTATTAGCGAATATTCTGATTAGCATTTCATTTCCTTTTCATGGCTTCGCTTAAACCTGTAACATTTAAAAGACATAAGGTACTCGTATTATTATGGCGCAGAACTAAATTAGCTTTTAAAAAAGATGAATCCTCCTCATCCCCGCATTTTTCTGCACCGCGTGCGTACACTTTTAGCAGTCACACGCTGAGATCTGTCACACGAGAGTTCGACTCGCTTAATAATCATTTTATGATAATTCAACATGAATTTCGTGAACGTATTCAAGCCAAATATGGAGAACACAAAGATACATACTGCTGAATAAGTCACGTATGGCTATTACGCTCCTTCCAACCAGGGAAGAGATTCAACCACGAAATACAGGGAAAAAGTATTTCCCAACAACTAATGACGGCAAAAAAAACCTCGAAAGAGATGAATTTACAAATAATTTTCTTTCTCCATAATATTCACGTTGTCTCAATATCATGTTCCTCTGATTTTTGATGGCATGCATATGAAGAGAAAACGTTTTTCTCTTTTCTTTAATGGTATTATTATTTGCTTATTGTTACTCCTCCCCATTGTTTCCTTGGTTGTGTAAATCCATTCGCGGATTTTTAAGGGAACGCAAGATGGTTTGTTGTCACAGACTCGTTAGGTAATAAATAGAAGATTCTCCACAAAATTCAAACATATTATGAGTCTGTGTGTGCATAATATATTTTTTTTAAAAAAAAGTTAACCTCAGCCCGGCCCACGCGAAAATATCTATTTCCATTGTATGTGTGTATGTGTGCGAGATAACCCTTAATTTACTGACTGCGTTTCGTGCGATTTGGTAACTGTCGCTGTGTTTGGTCATTCCAAGAAGTGGGGATGAGAGTGAAGTGTTTGGTTGCAAGTTGAGAGGACAAGTCGTCAGCATATAGCGCCCCTAATGAGGAAGTCGCTGCAGGTGGTCAATTGTTACGTTTAATGTAATTGGACAATAATAATGTCTAACTTGAGTAAAGAAGAGCTCTTACTCAGAGCGCAGCACTTTTTTTAGGGTGCTTCATTTTACCTTATTTGTGCATACTGCAACTCTCGATCTTCGCAGACACATCAGACATCATCACACACGCACACCTATAGGCTATCATCACACTGCACTCTCCATTTAACCTTTCGTGTGTGGCGTGGGGGACAGGAACGCGGCTTGGATTACACACGGACAGTTTTTTTAAAATATTCTTTTTCAGTTTGTGTGACACGTGAGAATTCGAGAAGAAGAGGTACGACATCTCGGACTAATCATTTACGAGGAGGCTTGATCATCTATGACTTCTTTTTTGAAAAGCGTGAAACAATGATATGCTACGCTCCTTTATGTCTTTTCGCCTTTTCTAGACTTTCTTTTTCGTCTTCACGCTTACTTCATGTGTTTTAAGATGCATTATTGACGTTTATAATAATTCAGTTAGAGTAAGGATCCCAAACTCGATCGCTCTCGTTTGTTGAGATACAATTGCTCCATCAACTGTTCGACTCCATTAATAAAAATTTCACAGATTTTAGACACAGAGAGTTATGAAAGTAGCTCAGAGACCCGTTTTTTTTTACTTTGAGCCGATGGAATCCTCTCAGGTTTTTTTCTGGTTGGGCAAGAACTGTCAAGATTGAAAAATTTGCATTAAAATAAAACAAAGTTCAAACAATGCACCAGAGGAGGAGATCCTTCATGTTCAATTCTAATTTGATCATCTGCAAAGAGGTATTCCGTTACACACACAAGGTTTTGTTCGAATGTCAGGCTTGCAGAAGGGGAATACTCAAAGTGCATAAAAGGCAATCCTTAATAATAACTCTGCATAATGGTGTACATCGTGTATCAATGGGAACACCACCCAAGAGACAGAGATGGTCAAACGGATGGACTGACTTGCAAGAACGACCGATCGTGCACTATCATGATGATGGTGATGAGCAATGTAAAAAAAAAACTAGATGCTCGATGATGCTGCGTGAGTGCCTACGTCAAGTTTTAGATTTAGCAGCAGAAAGTCGATTTTACAATTTAGCATAACATAATACGTACAGTTGACTGATTTATACTTACAAATTCAGCATTTGCAAAAGTGATAATTTTTATGGCATACCACAAATTGTGGTGAACGACAAGTATTAGTAAATCTATATATATTCGTTAGATTTACATTTATATAGATAGATATATTTTCACGATAAAGGCCTGTCATTCGGGTCACCCTCACTCCCCACTCCTCTGTCACAGTAAATACGTTATATAACGATAAATGTAGTTACATTTGTGTAGATATCGGTTCGTGTGATGGGTCGTAAAAGATTCTGTACTAGACAGTGTGGTGCACAACGCTCAACTTGTTATTTTGAGGCTGGTCATCTTCTATTACAACTCTCTTGTCCAAACTCGTATAAAAACGGAGGTATTCCCTGCATAATATAAGAAAAGGAAAATGGGTTGGTCTCTCTCATCTTTCACTGTGAAGTACTGATATTTTTTCGGCGTGGTGGTGGTGTTGAAAGAAGATGAATATTTCAAAACTACTGCAATCGTGTACGTGTTTGTTGTTTGTAATTGTAATATATTATGATACATCGGAAAATCCCTTTGCAGATGTTTTCCATACTTGTTATCTAACTGCGGTAGGTTGACTGTATAATTTTAATTAGCCGCTGGTTAGCAAGAGCGCTCGTTTGCAGTCATCAGATTGTCGTTTAGCACTTCTCCTCCTTGGAGTATCAATCATGTGAGAAATGAGCGTGAATGCGCACATTACGTGCTGTTTCGAGACTATACCCAATTAATGCATTGACAAGGCGAAGTGAAAATCAGCTTTTGAAGCATTTGCGTGTAAGCTTGTGACACTGTAAACGGTTCCAATCCGACAAAATGAGTGTTCAAACACAAAAACTAAAGATTCGATATTCCACGATTACGTATCGCGAAGGTTGGCAATATGTTTCAAAATAAGAGGGGAATTTCCCTGACAACAGACAGTTTGTCGGTTTATGTTCACTGAACATTGTTCATAAACTGCATCTGATTCCTGTAAGTATATTGTGACTTTGAGAAAAATAGCGGTTACGAGTCAGTAGACTTTTTTGAAATGACAGCGGTCTAAACACGTTTACTTTTCCTTGCGTGAGGCACAATTGTTTTGAATGTGATCTGGAATATGAAAGTCATAAACCGGCCTTTCCACACACTCGGGCAATTTGAAACATTTTTAGTTGACTCACTACACCACACAAAGTTAATACCAAGCGGACATGGTGCTACTGCTGGTAGAAAGACGAGTTGATTCGCAACGATGCAATTCAAGATGTTGTGTTAGTGCGAGAAACGAAAGGAAAACATAAACGACTGTCGATTCTTACACGTGTAGATATTTTTGCCCATATTTGGGTTGATGAGGACAACACCTTTTTCCCTCGAAGCTCCCCCTTGCTGAGACAGTTTAGCAGTCAACTACCTGAACTAAACCTAAACTCCAGGAGCAGCCGAAAGAGAAAAATGTAGAAGGGTTTGCTGTCAACCATTTTATCCTTTGAGCAAAAAAACATCTAAAGCTCGTCGCAATTTAAACCAATCGAAGTGCTTTATATCCGTACCAAGAGGATGTGCTCGTATTGGTTTTTGGCGGTTATATACATACACTGATAGCAGTTTTGACCATTTGGAGCAGTCAACAGCTCAGCCATAAAATTACTCGGTTGTTTTGAAGTGCATTGCCTCCAAGTAATCGTACATGTAATTTTAAGCATTCATTCACATTGCAGTCACGAGGGATTGAAAAAGGGATGTGATTCGATACCTGACTGGAATTGAATTACATCAATTATTAGCTAAGTTTATATAAGATTGGGCCACTTACTTCGATTTGCTCCTCTTTGCACCACTGCAGCGCGTATTGGAGATACAATTACATATTATTAATACATACATTTCATATTATGAAGACGATGATTTTGAATAGAAATATGCATTGCAACTTTTTGCGACACTTTGACGTTACTATTTGCAGTTTTACAGACTGCACACCTAGCTTTCATTATGGATGCACGGGAACGAGTGAAGGGTTTCATATTTGTAATCTGGACTTTGAGGTGAATATTGTACATCTCTGGGTGGTATTACAATATGTGTATATGTAATATGTAAAGTGCATTGATGGCATAAGCCACACGACTTCTTGACCTCGTAAAGATACTCACCGGGATTGGAAATAAAAATTTGTCCTCTGTGGCTGTAAAATAGCAAATAGACTTGCTAGATATACAGCAAGTCGATTGAGAGTTTCTAAAATAGTGAAAATCGTTTTTGAAATACTTGTCAGAAGATTTAGACGTCGTTCATGCTGTTGATGTCAGAGGCAAGTGTCAATAATGGTACACTCCTTGATCACCTTCAAACTGGAAGAACGTGTGCATTCAAAACAACAACAACAACAACAAAATCTCATGAATGGTGCCCAAGACAAATAGAGAACGTGTCAATCACGGAGTTTGGTGGTGGTGGTGATGGGGTGAATAAATTACAACACTCTGCTGATATTTCGAGTAGGTCGCTCCTGTACGCGGGAGTGCAGCAACTTCGGCGATATTCAAAACTCCAATTCGCATTCGACGATTTGCACCATACGGAAATCCTGAGAGATATGGGAACTACTCCAAACATCCATTTCATTTAAATGTGTACAAACGACTTGTGTAAAAATCGGGACCTCTCAGCTAATATAAACTTGTAGAGCGAAAGAGAAACACATTTCGGTATAAGGATTTTTGTTAGAGGCTGTGTGACACAAATATAGCTGCATACCTCTGCACTCACCTATTTGTATAATGTACTCAACAACATTGAGTGAGGGTTCATTCGACTTAATGGTTTCCCGGATTATTTTGGCACATTTGTTGGCTTCCCGTCGTCTCCCCTCTCTGTTACCATTTCGCTACGGTGACTCATACGAGAAGTAGATAAGCTCGTTTTTTTCACAAAAAAAAGTTATTCAGCAGCCAGCCAGAAAAAAAAACTTGATGATCATGCTGCATTGGAGACAGTTTTGTTTGGTGATTCATCATATCCTAAAAAATTTTGAGACTGTGTGCTTGTTTCTACCTACGGCTTCATGTTGCTCGCTCGGTAGTAGTGCAGATCATGGCTTTAGTACTGCACCAACTTTTGTGGAAAGCTCCGGGGAGAGATTTTTACTTAATCGTCATTTGTAGCCTTTTTTAAAAACGAAATCCTTGCATATTTTCCACGAATATTTATGATTTTCAAGTTTCACTATATGACAACCACATAGGTAACTACATCATCTCGCATCACCCTGAATCTGAAAATTTGCCCGATGAAAGTAGTGGTCCTTTAGCGTGCATATTTATTGCATTATTTCGAGAATCATTTTTCCTCTCTCTCGCTTTCTCTCGGAAAATCTCTGAGTTCTTGTATACTCATCGACTTGCAATGAGTAAGTGTGAGCATTGAACCGGGCCCAAAATCCAATACACTTGTTTGTAATCATAAAAAGAGTGACGACTCATCTGTTTTTCTCGAAGAGGTTTATAGTAGTTGTTGGTAAGAGGTTGCTAAGAATTTTACAAAGATGGTATGATGCTCATGATGATGACGACAGTGATTCAAAGGGGTAAAAAAACCTCATCTGCATCTCTCTTGCTTTGCACTTTTCGAGAGCTGAGAAAATCCCATTTGTTATGTTGTTGCCCAGTTTACTGTTATCATTTCGTGGAAAACCTCGAACAGTCCCACAAACACCTCATCGTCGCAGGTTTCACCAACAACACGCCAAGTACACACCTGTCACTCTGTTGAAGTAATAAGATCTTGCGGAGTGAGCAGTGAAGGGGTGAAAGATGCAGATATACCATCGTCACCCTTATGCATGTGTAGCACGTCATTATTACTTCTGAGAGGATTTTAGTGTGCTCAAGAAAAGGTCATCACTCACATCATCGTGTGTCCCCTATATTTTTAGCAACTTGTCACCGTTTCGTTGGAGTTGTTGCTTTGTTTCCTTCAGTCAACTTCTGAGGATTAGCCCAATGTGTATCGCTCGTTGTTCCATGTTTTCGGTGGATGCACTTTTTTGTGAGATATGCAACTGCAAAAATAGAATCTTCCGTTTTAAAACAACACCACTACTGCATCTTTACGCTGTTTCCTATTGACTTGAAAAATGGTGATGTGGTGACGCTGTGAGACTACATGTCTTCTTTGTCTTTCTACGATACTCTGTTACCAAACCAACAACCTCCCTACGAGTTTGTTTAGACTGTGGCAGTATTCGATTTTATTCTAGAAAAGCATTCTATTTAGTCCTTGCGCATGTGGAAATGAAGCTGAGAAAAATCAACAAATCAGTGGAAACAATCCAGTCTTTGCTTTGACATCAGTCTGATGAGTTTAGGGAAAGGGAACACAATGCATTACTTTGTCTCCACTGTACGTCACACTGTATGGTGGTGACATAAAAAGAATTATTTTCTCCGATCGAGAAGCTTCTCGCTGAAATTGTCACTCGTAGCCTGTGCAAACGCTTTCTTCCTGAAGGATGACTCTACAGAAGTAATCTCTCACGATTGTCCTTTGAATTCGCCTGAAACTCGTAAATGGCTTCCTCGGTTTCCTATGAGTCACTATGCTGCACCTTCTTTTATTTAATCATGTTTGAGGAGAAGATAAAACCACTGGGTCGTTTATTTTCGATTATGATCTCAAAGAGATCAGCTGGATTTGAAATATGCGATGGGGTTTGTCGTCTCCCTGATTTTGTACACAGCATGGGCTCCGTTCTCAGCAGTTTGCTCAGCTGGAGCAGCTGCAAAATCAACGGGTTGAAGATTGGTAAATTAGATGGAAAGAAATATCGGCGCATCAAAATAGGCATGACAAGCGTTGTGACTTCCTGATGTGCATCTCTACATTTCACTGTTCAGCATATAAATCCGAGAGGAGATAATTGATTTGAAAGGAAGAAGGGCTACATAATTTACGTGTATCTAATTATTGTGGTGAGGAGTTGTGAGCACCACACGACAACTTGTCAGGCAAATAAGCTAGCATGGCAGTCGCTTGAACTCGTAACCTTGCCAATTTCATCAAGTGTACAATGGTGATGATGATGACAGTTGGAGCAGTTAACGCAGTTTATTATTCTTTTGATCACTTTGACGTCGGTCCATGTATTCCGGGAGACGAACTGCTGAATCATTACAAAACAATGGAGCAGTAATAATGAAACGACGGTATTCACTAGTCAGTCTATGTGTAAGTAGCAGTACTGCAACTTGACAGTAATCTCCAGACGGATGTAACCACGATTGCTAACTAGTGACCTGCGTGCGAAACACGCACAAATCTTTCGCTTTTAATATAAGCTAATTATTTGTAAAATTGAATAAAATCTTGAAATTGAAAAAAAATGAACACTGCAGCGTCATATGCTTTTCGACGACACCGATGAAGCCTGCGAAGCAATCCTTATCCAACTATTTTGAAATCAGAGATAATTTATATTTTTTAAAAAAATATGCAAACCATGCAACTCTCAATGATTGATGATGCGATGGGAAAAGAAAATCGGTTTGGGGTATTTCAAATAATTGACATAACATTAAAATCATCAACTCTTCCAACCTGTACGCCAGACATAAGCGATAATACTTTTGCATATATATTACTAGCGTTTAACACTCTCATGGAAAGTAAAACAATGGTGGACGCAAATAAACACAGGGAGAACACTTTGACGATTGTTTTTTCTGTTGAAGGTGGAGTTCATCTCTGAAACAACGATCACATTCAGAACTGAGTTCTGGTAGATACCTACAAAGACGCGAAGCACAGGAGAAATATTTGCAGAGAAACTCTAAGAGACAGAAAGCATCATCCTCTAGACGGCATGACTTGTGAGCCAAGTAAAACGCTAGTACACAGCAAGTTCAGTGTTTGAGAAAGAACAAAAACTAACTTTATCCATGATGTGAAATGAATATATTTCCTATACATAATTTGCATCTATGAGTGAACGCGTTGAACAAACTAAAAGTACATATTTACGTACTATAACTGTACATCTTGTACTTTCCATTCTACATCCACCACTCTCTTCCTCAGGATAAATCTTTATTACTAATATAATTATGCTCACTACTGTCTCGTATATAGATGCTCCTATAATCTCCTTCTGCTGAAGCGTTCGAGAGAGTAAAAAAAGTTAGCATTTTTATGACAGCCTGCGCACAACTAATGGATAGCGTTGTGGCGCTTTTAAAAACGCGTGTAACGGAACAGACACTTTAGACACATTCCCTCCTGCACTTTCTTTGCATTCCCAACATCGTTGAACCGGAGATGAAATAACTTGCACACACAAACTCACCCTTATACTAATCGTCAGAGGTTTGTAAAAGCTTTCCTTGCGTACATGTCCTCTCTCTTAATGTGACAGAGGCATACAGATAGGCAGAGTCCCGATAATGCACGAGAGGATTTCCCTGTATCGCTTTGAAAACCTTCTCGCGAGACGTTAGGATTTTGAAAGCGTTGTGGTGATGCCTACTCGATTCGACGCATTTAAAACGAGGAGCATATATTAGCAGGCCTTCCCCTCTGTCTCGCTCCTACTTCCGAACAAACTCTTAAAACTCTTTCTCCCTCACACACACACAAACATTCGTAAACTTCTTTTTATCCCTCATCCTTCCCAATTCGCTTGTTGCAGCATTCCTATTGTGTGTTTTGGCAAAATAAGTAGAGTTGTCCTTGCCAAAATTTCTGTATCCAACTATCAGTTTTTTTCGGCTTAAATATACACACAACACCCCCCTACACACACGTCGACATGAGAGACTCCACATACTCACAGAGACACACAAGTGTTGGGATTAAAACTTTTTCTCATCCTCGATGGGAAAGCCGTTTGTGAGTTGGAGTTCGTTTTGTGAGAAGAAAAAGTGTTGCTTTCATGTCTCCAATTTTTTCCTAATTTTCCAACCAAACTTTACTTTCGTCCTTTCATATTTGCTCTACAAATAATCCTGTCTCTCCTCTTGTACATTATCTGAGATGAATGAATAAGTGAATGTGTCATCATATTGGAGAATTTCAAAGGATTTTGAGAAAATTCTGGGGGAAAACTGGTTGTTCTTGGTTGAGCCTCAAAATGTGTGAGTGAAAGGGTGCATTTTCGATGAAGAGTGACAGTATGTCGTGTCCCATTCTCAATCAACTGACTGACGAGTTTGTGAAATTAAGTTTTAAATGGGAACCTTTCCAGTCGTAGAAAGACCATTTACATTTCATATTCCCATGACGACATGGCGTCCTTGGGACTACAAAAAAGTGCAGCATTTCCCATCGATAAGTCTACATGAGAGAATGTCGATTTCAAGTGAATTTGGGCGTGAACGTGGGTAATTAGAATGAGGCGAATGACGATTTCCAACTTCGCATCCATCTTGTATTCTGTTTACTCTTTTTAACAGTCGGATACAGAAATCTGATAGTGGAGGTGGTAGTGATCTTGTCCAACACTTTTGAAAAATAGCGTAATCGTTTTGCATGTAACTCATAGTGTGTGTTCCTCATGTGTCAACTCAAGCATCGTCGACGTTGTTCCCACTACAGGCGATCCTTGTAAGTGGAAGCTGTAAAATATTTATGATAATTTTTTTTCTTCCTCCTGTTGTTGTGTGGGCTTTTCTTGGAGATGAGAATGATGATTTTTGTTGACGACAAATATTCTCGCCCATTTCTCCGCCGCATCTCCTTTTCCCTTTCCTTCTGACGTTTGCATTGTGCAAATTTCTTTTTTTTCCTCATGATTGGTTACAAAAGTAATTGAGCACACACTCACTGTTGCCTATTCTCCTTCTTACTCTTGTCATGATGAACAGCAAACGAAATTGTGAGAAATGTGGATGTACATTACATTACATTGGTGGTGGCATATAATAGCACGACAAGAGCATACATGTGTTTGTTGTTAACTTTATAACACCCATCAAAAAACTATTGATTATCACCGTCTCTGAAACCATCTTGTTCACCTGTAACTATTATGCATGCTGCACTAAAAAGACGAGACGCTCTTCTCTTTCTCGAAGTTTTCAATTCTCCCAACGTTTTGTTCGTGTCGCCTACATGCATTCGTAATGAAGCCGAGACTTACCATACATAGCCTCTCACACACACGGTACAAATCTAATTACCATTTACTAACAGACACAGAGAGAGCGAAGAGACTCGAAAAAAAAGTTCAGAGGACTCCGCTTCACAGCGCTTTTCTTTTTTCTTTCTCTGGCGATGTGCTTTTTACCAAAAATATAACATGCGAAGAGGGCTCGTCGGAAAATAAAAGAGCACACACAATATATTTATTATATAGTACGACTTCATTTTTCTGTCGAAATACACAATCATGTCGTGTTACTTTGTGAATCCATAACCACGGCATGACTACTACTCTATATCATCCCATCATCGTCATTATAATCTCGTCATCATCGCTATCTGTCAGCATGATTTCTTGCAGCGGCGAGGAGACAGATATATAGTGAACATTCCAGAACACAAACACTGATCACCAGAACAAACCATGTGTGGGTGAAATCTGCGAGCAACTGAACAGATTTTTTTTAAAGTTTTTTTTTCTGTGTTACTAAAGTATCTTTTGGAAGACAAACATTGGCTATGCTACAGCGCGTGGCCGCGCTCAACGTACATACACACGTCTTAAGAAAAACGATGGTTGTAATGAGCTTCTCCAAAGAGAGAAAGATCTGTGCTGAGATATAGCCTTCCGTCACTTTTATGTTGCTCTAAAAATCCTCCTGTAATTATCATTTTCACACGAACATAATAAATGGCCACTAACTCAGGGTTTAACGAGGCGATATGACATTCGCAGGATGATTTGCAATCAGAAAAGTTTCTACAAATTTAAGTCGTTTTGCAATAAATTCTCAGAGAAACCATAGTGATATAGGAATTCTAGGACAGAATGTTGGCGTATTGACGATTGGGTTGGTGTGAGTGTTACAAAAGAGCTCAGGTTGTCAAAATGTAATATTTGTTCTGATCTTCTTTTGCCACAGAACGTCAAACGTCAATTTCCAATTTTGTTCAGTCACTCGCTAATTAGTGGAAAGTCAGTGAAGTGCTAGACCCATTTCCCATGCTCACTCGACGTTTACATGTTTTCCACATTATTCGTTTTGGTTGTTGTGTGTGGGCAAGAACAAATAAAAAATGGATCGTTTCAACGAGAAATACTTTTTTATGTCGACGAGCCCCCGCCTTTACCTGATTTGCCGGAGATGGAGAGAGAGAGAGAGAAAAGAACGAACGTTTTTTTACATCAGTACCTGCTACAAGTACCTTAAACCAGTGCATTTGACACCAAATTGTAGGATTTTTTATGAGGAACAAAATCGTGTATTTTTTCACAGAGTGCATTTTTTTCTTTTATGATTTGTACATTGTACTCCTTTAGTACAAGTACATTTGCATCGGGATGAGAGGTAAGAGCATTATTAATTTTGACCACTATTCCCCTTGTTTTGAAAAGGTAGAGAAATGTAAGTACAGTTTCGCATTTTTTCCTTTTTATTTAAGCCCAGTCTCCACTGAAGTACAAATTTTTGTGCACCAATATAGACGCACATCATATTTTTCATATTATATTGACGACGACGGTGACGCGGATAAAGGAAAATGGTTAGAGAGCTCTAGAACGACTTGAAAACTTTTTGCGATGACGAGAGGGCGCTATGAAGATGACGTTTAGTGGAAGAGGTTCTCTTCTTCGTTGTCTGTTTTTCTCGCTCCTTTGTTCCTCATATGGACAAAGTTGAAGAATAGATTGGAGGTGATACTATTATGTGAACTTGATTAGGAAGGTGTAGACTTATTATGTTCTTTCACAATTTCATGTGCATCATCTCGGCGTCGTCGTCTACTTCGTCGTCATCTTGAGATATGAACTTTTTGGGAATCTGACTAGAAAAACATGTTATTACTTGGGCACTCCACCATCACGGGATTGCCTACATTTTTAGTGGAGCTAAAACAGAACTCTCTGAAACAGACTCTGTGTGCGAACATGTTTGCTTTTAGAATCTCAGTTAGCTGGTCACTTCTCTTTCTTGGGTATTCACAAAGATTTGCTCTCGCTTAACATATTATGTATACTTTACACGGTGACGTGCAGAGATGCTTTAATGTCTCTCTCTTCGCTGTAGACATTCATGCACACACGCTTCGATCGCTTGAAAACCATTTTTTCAGACAAGAACCTGACAACGCTTGTGTGCACATAGAGATACATACATATAAAAGCTTGAACTGTTTTCTGCATCGGCGACAGTTACATTCTTTCCTGGCTCCGATCGCTGCTCATCGTCATGACTCTGTGGCGGTAGTTATAGTTCAGTGTTGTTTCTCATCGACGTCGTCAGCGCAGAGTGAGGTAGACGGCTTTTTCGAAGGGGGTTGTGTGTGTGTGAAGTCATTATCGCAATTATTGAAAGCTCAGAGTCGACGGATCATTAGTTCCGATTCAACTCGTCGTGTGTGTTTCAGCCAAACTTGAGACAAGTGCAACTCTTTGACTTATTCCGAGTGAGTATTTCCAACTTACACTTTGATCCAACTGGATTAGATTGTGTAATCTCACCGTAATCCTTCGCGTGACTTTGTGTGTGCCTATGAATTTGGTTAATAGGATTTTTCAAAATATTTTCAAAATTCATCTTGTATATCCGAAACCTGAAGCGACGAGAGTGACTGTAGGATTAGGACTACTTTCAGTATTCCGCTGATAACTGTTTTGATTGATACGCTTATTTTAGCCTACTAGCAGAAAATGAATACGTCATGCAAACTTACATTCTTTCCAACCCTCACCCAAATGTCATGCTGATCAAATAGCAAGCCGGTAATGACGTAGTACTGCTAATCACAAGTGCAATCACATTGAAACCTGAATGCATGCAAGAATACTGACCGACATCAGTTCAGAGGACAATCCCGTGTGTGGTCTTCACAAACGCTGTGTGTGTCGGGGAAACACATATGAGCTAATATTTGGGTAAGGCGAGGAATAAAATGTTTTTTATCAGCACCTCCTTGTAATTCTTGAAAGTGCATGCAAATGTGCAGAACATGAAAACTAGAACAACCCCATAAAGTCGTACTGACGCTCTGGTATCTACAGTTTCTACATAGTAAACCATGTCCCATACTTTTCCTAAAATCCGGCGTCGAAAAAAGTGCAAACTTAAGACTCGCTTCTGTTGACGGCGAAGGAGAGCTGAGTGTCATGTGAGAGCGATTAATATAAAAGAAATCGGAGTTGTAAGATGTAATTTATTGTCCATAAATATTGAGCATGTATTGGGCCGGTTTTTGTGGGATAACTTGTCACACACTAAACTGTCATTCGCGTCATCATGATGGAGGCGAGCGTATCAATTCGCGTCCATCCGTTTGCTTCGTTTTTGAATGAAGGAAGAGGCACATGGGCAGTGATGCTGATAACATGTTTGACGATGATGACTCTCCCTCCGTCTCTCTCGTGTGCATTCAAGGGAAATTGTGGAAGAGTTATGGAAATGGGTTGGTGATAATAATGATGATCTTTGGTGGATGAGTCATTATTAATTGCCCTTAGCATGGCTTACCTTTGTGGCCATATAAGGAGAAAAGTCAGGCACGTACAAACATGCAATACTAATTTGAAAGGAAAAAAAAACACAATCGTTTCGTTCGTTGTAAACTTTCGGCAGAAGGACATTGTGTGTGAGCGCGCAGGCACACAGACACACGCACCACTTTTTCGTAACAATAATGCGTGCAAATTATGTATATGATCTTTTCGACGCCTTTGGCAAGTGTCGTAATTTTTATGATTGAATTCAAGGGGAAAAATCGAATGCAGATCAATCCGTTGATGAGATCATACCTCTTTCTCTAGAAGACTGATAAGATTACTTGTCATTTTCTACATCTCCTGGGGAGTTTTTTTTGTCTCGAGTTGTGGTGGTAAGGATATCATATCTTTGCACGTACTCGTACACGCGCCTCTCTGACACCAGGTACATGGTCGTCTTCATTCATTGAAGACAGTCACTACCACATACGCCATGTGGTGCAGAATCCACATCGGATATTGAAATGCGAACCGCAACTTGTTCGGAACTTGTGTTTGCAGCACAGTTTGTGATTCCTGCATTTATCAATACGACAGCGAACAACAAAAAATAACAATATTTTGCATTATTAAAGCTGTTTGAGCAGCATCTCTGACTCATTACTGAATTGCACCTCAGGTTCTTCGTTGGTGCCAGTAAGCTTTGCTTTGTGCGACCTAGGCAATGAATCATCTTCATTAACATCACCATCACATTATGTATTACTAGCTGGTTCCTGTGTGTATACAAACTGTTGTGCAACAAACCTGTAGATGCGAGCGAGCATGTGTCATCATCATAGCTTATGTCGTAATGCCTATTTACAGGATTGGATTGTACGTGTGGATTCTTACCTCCTCGTTCCACAGATACTTTTGTGTTCCCACCGCAATAATCATAAAAACCACATTCCACGCGAGAACAAAGTACGGTAGTCAGTCAACTCTGAATCGAGGCATGTAGGTGCTCTAGTTCTGGACTAGGCTCAAAATTGAAATCGTTTAAAATTAAAAGCTTGAGTGTTCCCCTTCTATTAATGTGAGCACAAAATTAGTTTTCGATGGTTATATAATTTTTATACATTTTCACGATACTGGATTATTACTGTTTTAGCAATGCTGAAATTTGACATTTAAAAAATAAACGGAAACTTTCAATCATAGCTGTCTATCATTTGCGATAAGTTATGTTTGAGCGATAAATCTGTATTTACTAACAACACCTTGTTTTTGTTACGCACTCGCCAATACAAATTGTTTGTGCATTCCTTTGCTTCGGTCAATACAAACTCCAAAAAAACACACAAATATCAACACTTCATTCATGTCCTGACTCTCCTCAGTCTGATTTGTTGGAGAGCAAATAATTCATGGGGATTCGATTAAATTTGTTCAGTAGAAAAGATTTACAGGTCATCATCCATTACTGGAATGATGAGATGATGATGACCACTCTCTTGCCACTGGATAATGAGTCATTTCGTGGTAATCAATTTTATACGCTTTTTATCATCACTCCATTCATTCCGTTAGGTCGTGATCATTGATCATCATCGTGATCCATTTCCTTTACTCTAAAAATGATATAATTCTATAAGAGCTGTCAGATGAGCACTACGCGAATTTCTGATGCGCTGACAAACAAACTCGGATACGCGATGTAAAGCATTCCGTCATAAATGTCTGGTAGCAGTTACAAAGAAGGGCGGCAACGTATTTATTCTCTTTGTTTTTCAGTAGGATTTCATACAATGAATTAAAGGAGTACTTGATCAGTCAAACATTTTTGGGTCTACCTGAAGTTGTCAACTAAAGTTTTTTTCTCATGTAGAGGAATACATTTGTATATACTTACATTGCATTTAGTTTAGTTGAGCAAGCTTTATCTTCATCTCAAATTTTTGTATATGGTATTAGGACACTGTCAACCGCCACTACCGAATTACGGCAGCCTGACAGAAATAAACGGTAATCACTCATGCATTCTGTCACGCTGCCACTCAATCACGCAGATTTTTTTACGTTATTATGACATTCTCTCAGAAACAATGCTGGTGCTGTTCTGACAACCGAAAAACCGTTGTGACTGCACAGTACTTCTTTACGCAGAGTTAGAAGTGACGACGCGATGCCTCCCTGCTGGTTTAGGTTGGCCAAATCGTAATAAATTTTTTAAAGCAACAAAAATCCTGATTATGACAATTGCGATGGAAATGTTAGGCAGGGCACAAAAGGACAAATTGTAAATTGACATCCAACTAAAAGGAATGTGCGGACCGGCTCTGCTGCTGGAATGCACACCTCTTGTACCACGAATTCAGACTAGAGGTTTCGTGATGATTACGTATATCGTTGAGGTAATCTTCATGTCAATCTTTTGTCGTATTACTTTGTCAAGGACAAGTTGTCAAATTGGAGAATATTGGGAAAAATGTTTGTGGGATGAATGGAGAGATTCTCCTCCTATGATAAGCACATATTATGTATGACATATTGGGACCTACAGTCATTGACTGTATATGGTCAAACGGAGAGAGAGCGAGAAAATGAGCACAAAAAGCTTTGTGAAGCAGCGGTGTGGTAGTGTTCTGAAGCAGGATTTTTCATCTTCTAAATCCACTAAATGTTCAATCTGAACATGTTCAGATTTCCTCCGTCCATCCCGCTGTAAATACCTAAAAGGAGACCATTCATTGTTAGGAATCGCTGGTTGTTTGTTACCCTCCTCTTCTTCGTGTAATTAAATTGGTTTTTTGTGTGGTGACCATTTTGGGTTGATGAGTTATGACTGACTTTCCAGTCCTCCTGTGGCGACTAAGAGAGCTTTTGTAAATTGCAGTCAGAACTACGCGCATCGTTTCAGTGTTGCTCAGCGACACGGATAAAATACGTACAAATTGCTGTGAACCCTGTTTATGGGAGGGAAAAAGGGGTTTTTTCTTTGATAAAAGTGTTCTCTACGAATAGGTGAAACGCTCCTCATTTGTGATTCAGAATAAAGAAATTATTGGATTTGTGGACGTTACTTTCCAAAAAAGAAGCCCGTCCGATGTGTCTACTTAGGAGTACAACCCTAATCGTATCTTTCTTCTTCTTTCTTGCAGTTCGTGACACGATGATGCGATCGTAGCCAAAATAGAATCCATTTTGTAGACAGATTTTGTGCAAAGACCGGAATGGCAAATTACTACAAAATTGTTATTTTAGTTATGCAGAGCGGGGAGCATCTGCTCGTCGCGATGATCATTAATCAAGCTAATCCCACAGTTTGGTATAAACATGTACTTGTCGACAATGATTTTTGACAAAAAATCCTGCATTCTTTGGAGCATTTTGAGCGAAAAGAGAAAGATCCGTCTTTATCGTGACAAACAAGCATTTTTGATGACAGTAATCAGCATTCATGGGTGTTGGTTGGTTTTCTTGCTCTTTTAATTGCAAGTAAAAAAACATTTTTCTTCAATACTCGCTCTGGCTGCTGAAGGGGTTGGACTCGAAGTATGTAAATTTCCAGTCTTCGTCGTTCCAATCCCGAGAATACCACGCAGTCTGTGTACAGTCCTACACGGAACAGATTCGCTTACAAATTTTTGTGAATAATAATAATGCAGATTTGATAATAACTTTTTAAAAAAGGATGCTGTGTGCTGTGATACAAGAAGGATGCTTGTCGTATTCTTTTTCATGCATATCTTTACCATTATTTCTATGCATACCGAAATACAATGAAATAAAAACCATAAACGATATTGATTTGCATTCAAGCGTTGTCTCTTTCCAAAGTCTCGGCATAAATCCGCAAAATCTCTATCGCGAAATTATTAGCAGGTCGCACTTTTTATGCTTAACGTAACGTGCAATGAAATGGATCGTCAAATTTACGGTAATGACAGCTCAAACATAAGTAAACATAATTTGTAAAAGCAACTTACGTTAAGATTGTTCCAAGTGAAAAGATACACGGAATCTTGTCAATTGTCACGTCATCAGAGCAGAGTGGGTTGAACTAACGATTTCTCAGCTACGAGATCATAGCATATAAATATGTATTACGAATACGTGCTCAACTCGCAAAGAAAGTTGTGCATGGTTGAAATGAAATCCATAATTCACTATAAAGAACGATGATGGTCTCTCGGCGTTACCACGTTTCTTTAGACAGGTGTTTAATATGCTAATTATCATAAGTGACAACCATTTAAGCTTACTAATGCTCAGTCCAAGTCTAGAGAGTGGGAATGGATCGCCAAAAAATCACGGCTAATTACGTCAATAAAATAGCCAGAATAATTATGCAACTTCGCTGTCTATTTGAGACAATGATGCGGGTGTGCTCTTTGGTCCAATCTTTGAATTGTTGTTGTATCACCAAAGCGGCCGCGTGACAAAACGAACACTTGTGTACAAACAATAAATGCAAATACGCACGCCGCTCAAGTTCCACACCCAAAAAATCATGTGTCAACCTCAATAATAATTATTGAGCCGGCTTATTGTCTTTGTAGTCGAGAAGTCGGCACACGATCATCACTTCCAGAGCTCCTTTTTCCTTCATCACACACGGATTTCCTCTCTCATATAGATGGTCATAGCTTGGGAAACGGATTGCAGTTTGGAGGATGACTCATATTGGAATTTGTTAAAGCAAGATAAATTGCGCTGATGATGCTCGGGCTGCTGCTGCAACTTGCACATGCTTCTCCAGGAATTATCAATTAGCACAATTCATACAAATATAAAGACTCTGTGAACTCTAGGATTTTGTCACACACCCAAACACCGTTTGTATGTAGCTTAAAATCCCAGTTTTTTTATAAATCAGGTAAAGCGCGTCACGAATATCACGCAAGTACATAAAAATACGCTATCCGAAAACTGCTAATGAATCAAATAGGAACTCATTACTGTCCCTGGATGATTTGTATTATAATCATGTCCTAATTGTTCAAACGTGTGACTTTGTAGGATCATTTTTTCGCACCACACACAACGAGTTGAGAATGAACAGATATTGTGATGTCTGCGGTTTTTTGGAGTATTTTTTGTATCAATTCATTATCAAACGATGTAAGTGCATACATGGCTGATGATGACGACGATGATGAAACGTGTGTGCATACCGTCGAGTATGCATGTGCTCATCATGTCATCTCACTTTAAAACTACATGAACACATGGAAAACGAGGAATAATTGTACCATGTACCGTCAGCTTTTTAGAGAGTTTCCATACGTATCTAGTTAGTGGATGCTGGGAAGATGAGTAAAAAAATGTTGAACTGATATGCGTTAATAAGTGATTGAGAGTTAATGGGATTTGGGGAGGAAGAGAGAGAGAGAGAGAGAGAGAGAGAGAGAGGAGAGAGAGAGGAGAGAGCTGCAAACTAATACTCCATTAGTAATTATTGTTTAAATAAGTACGAGGAATTCCAGGCGATATCAGGTATACAAATTATATACTGGAGGCATGTGTTGTGGGTTTTGCGATACGGCAAGAAGGCCAACTGCACATTCCTCTCCACTTTTCAACAACTACTTCATTGATAATTCGTTCTCATCATTTACAATCGTCACCGTGTGTGCATACATCATCGTTTGTGTGCATTTGATGTAATCGTATGTGTCTAACCTATAATATGCTAGCGTGCCTGCATCCTTGTACATGCGACTCTGACAAAAGTTCTAATTGCATGATGATACAGCGACAGAAAACTCAATATTATATATTTACATGAAATTGTGGGTGTGCTTTAAACTGACGCTCAATACCCTCTCAATTTTGTGTAAAACTGATAGTTTTATCTTAGGTTAACAACGGTAGAGAGAAATTGTTCCAGGAGGATAACATTACGGTACGGTGGTGCTGATAGTGATAAATAAAAGGGAATCCAATTGAGGATTGAGAAAGCTTCCAGTTTGATTTTACTTCATGCTCAGTTCAGTTTTCAGACGAGAGTCTTCTCTCTGCTTTTCGCTCCGTGTGTGTCTCACCAAATTTCGTCCTTCCTTATGGTGGTCTCTTATGAAGTCGATATTTGACTACCTTTTTGAGTCGCTTATATAATACTATGTGAATCACCACGCGGAATTTGCCTTGTTGTTATTTATTGTACACACAATTTCTATCGAAAGTGATTCTGTTTCCCCTTTTGCAAACGCACTGTTATTAGTATACTTGGCTGGAATTTTTTTGTGAAAAAACTTGTGTATAGTATAATTAACTAAATACCACATAAAAGCAACGCTAACCACTACTCCCATCAGGGAGCGAGCCCTTTTCCTTGTAAATTTTCAATTAAGCGACGAATCAACGACATGCCAATTATCTCCTGAACTTTGTTTGCGTGACAAGTGAGGAGGAATGGAGAGTGAGAGAGAGACTCCTCGAATTGCTCCTTTGATTGCATTTACTGATGAGAATAAAGATGTTCTTGAGTATGACATCCTTTCATTGCCTTGTTTGTGCGTCTGTGTTGAGTGCTGTGGTTGGCATCATCGACGTTCATGATTACTATCATCAGCACCCTTGAAAGATTGACTACCTCTTTCTCTCTCATTCCGAGTTGAAAATCAATGTTTCTTCCTTGAAAATAAAACATTGTTTGTTGGAAAGTGTCTTGTTTCCCTTTGTGTGAGTGCTCAGAACTGAGGGTCGTCTCTCGTTTGTCGCTCACTCTGGGCATCGTGTCCGTGGCGTGAGTACTGCGCAGTGCGGTGTGTGTAAATCTTGTCTATTGTTGTAGCGTACATGAAACAGGGAGCAAAGTCGTCCGAGTAGATTTCTCTGACTCTCAATAATGGATTCCCACGATCTGTTCACGACGAGTGCGAACGCCACTCTGAGGAGACCTCTCCACTCCAATATTTTCGAGGATAGGTTGAATAAGATGGGAGCAAGAAAGTATAGGTCTCTCCTCAATGTTCGCCTGGACAAGGTTAGTCTCACAAGTTTGTAAGCATTCGCCACCCGTGATCTCTTAATGTACTTGTGTGTTTGTGTGTATACAAGCATGCCTTAATTGTCTCGACAAGCTTACTGATTTCATTTAAAGTTAATTGTTGTAAAACTGTGGAGTCAAAGTCTTGAATGCGTAAAATGTGCAAAAATTAAACTATTTCTTATATAAGTTGTGCTGGCTCATGAGTTGCACACACTCATCGTAAGCGCATGTTGTCGTTTGGTTGCACATTTATAGTCGGAGGGAAAAGTGAAGGAAGAGCGTGGTGAAATTGTCAGCCTTAAAGGAAATGATTTATGATGTCTGCTCCCGTGTGCTCTCTTCCAGACAAACATGAGACACGCAAATTATGGCAAAGTTTTACGATTTACAAGTCGCCGTATTTGATCTGACATGAGATTTGCGAAGAGCGAGTCTTTTTTTGCGGTCACGGTGCAGCTGCATATTATCGCCTTTGTGGAGTACGTGATTTTGTACTGGGATTTTCCTTTTTTACGACGGAACGGCAGACATGTAAGACTCGCATCTGAAGGTGAAGAATTACGCATTTTGTAAGGGCAGAAGTCGACGTTATCGTCTCATATATAGTGTGTAATTCAAGAACAAATTTCAAGTCTGGATGCGTTGACAATGACGGTGATAGGAACTGTATTGAGTGGCTCATCCATGGCTTTTTGATTACTGAACTTATACGATGGTCTAATTAAGACTGAATGAGATTTGTCTTTTACTCCTGCTGCTTTTACTTCGGGTCAAATCAGCAAAAAAACGGTTCCAATAGTAAATACATAATTTATCATTCATTAACTGCCACATTGTATACACATGTCAACTCCAACGCACTCTATGACAATGGTTTCGATTTGTGATTTTCAAAGAGCGAAACATTAGTACAGTCCGCTTTGTAAAGTTTAGCCTCTGAAAACTCTTAAACTTCTTCGTAAACACAAGTCTCAGAAAAAAACGTTTTTTTTTGTCTGCGTCATTTGCGAATGGCGAAAATATTAGCGAGGCACATTTGGCATTTGTAGATTAGTAGTGTGGCAAAGTTACAACAAAAGCTCGCTCTAGTAGGTATGCTGCACCGCAAAAGCAGACACTTTGTGAATATAAACTTTACAACTTTTGGTTTCCTGTATTGCAAGATTTCTTTTGTCTAGTAAACCATAAACCGTATGCCTCTCGCTAGATTTTCATTTTGATGTCATAATAAAATAAACCAAGCGTTTTTGCTATCATCGGCAATGATGTGGGGGAGGGGGCAACCGCAGTTCGACTTGGACTTCAACCTCGCACATATGTATAGATGCATTGTATATTTAACATGAGGTGATGTACAAAATGTTTTTTTTTTTGCAAATCCATAAAAAATGAGCGGACGGGTATAGTTAAACTCGCAATTTCTTGGTAGACTCTATGCGATTATTTACATGTGTTTGTATGGTCTTGGAAGAGGAAAATTGCCGATAATCTAGATTTTTATAGTTAAAGTTGATCGAGAACTATTAGCCTCATTGTCAGTTTGAGAGAGGTAGTGAAGTGGTATTAGTGTCCAAAGACTGTATCAAGGGATTGTTATAGATTTCTAATCATAAATAAATAAATCATCATGAAACCGGGTCCGCACACGAATTTCAGACGAACCCTTCGTCAAAATTCTGACTCGGCTACTTTGGGCCAGCAAGCTTCTAGTATGCAGTTTCGCTCAACGCCGACATTCATTAAAATGGTACTTTTATTTTGCTATTACATAATTAAAGCTTATTGTAAAACCTCCTCCTACCTCCAGCGAGGGTTGGGTTTGAGGTCTCCATTTTTGTTCATGTAATATCTATGTTTTGCACTTACGGAATAAACACTGTACAAAGTCGCAAAGTGTCCAACACCTGTGTGGACGGCTCACGCCAAACAATTGCCATATTAAGCCAGGAGGGCATGGGCAGCGTAAGAGGGTCGAGTTTGTGAATTACACATGGATTTCTAATAGCATTAACGTCTTCAAGGAAAAAACCTAATTTAAAAAAATCACTTTCCATCCACTCTGGTCTGAAGAATATGAGCAAGCCTTTGCTCCGCAGGTGTCCGTCCATAGCATGAATATTTCGAAAGCTCGTAATTTGCATGGCAAATTATCGCCATTTAATTTAGTGTAAAAAAGCATCATTCATTCCTCTCGTGTTTTCTACTGCTGGTCAACCGTGGTTAGTTACCCACTGACATTTTCGTGTGCATGAGAAAGCCATATCATCGTACTGCTTGGTATTGAATTACGTAGGTTTGGAATCAAATTGAATCTTTGAATCGCCAGAAAAGCACATTTATGAAATGGTTATGCAAAATACGTACTTTCTTCAAATCGCAGTTTCCACAATGCCGATGATGCCGGCAAATTGTATTTGTGCACATGGGGAAGAAATACTTGTTATTAGGAATTCATTCTCGTGACAACATTTGCATACCGTTTTGTTGATAATCGACGTGAAGTGTGCTATCACAAGGAAAAGGAATGAGGTTTAACAGCGAATTCTCTCTCACTCTGATGTACAACAAGCTTGACGGTGATGATGACACTTGACAATTTTGAGATAAGAGAGAATCTGCTGCTGCTGAAATCCTATGGCTCCGAGGCTGCGGCACCTTTTCAACAACGCGCATAATGCAAAGAGCGGCTGAGATCTCTCCACTTTGTTCATTCACGGTGTGGAGACAAGCTCATTAATGATCCTCGAGACGAGCAATAAAAGACTTTGTTCACATTCATTACATTATGTACATATTTGTGCAGTGTTCAAAGTTTATTACTACTACTACACTTACTGCACCCATTGAACAATGCAGAGAGTTTTTAGGAGGATTATGCGTCTCTCCATATAGTCGCACATTTTTCCACACAGGTGGAAAAAAGATGGGGAGCGCAGATTGGAGGAGGCATAAAATTTATATCAACACCAAGTAGTCACGGTGACATTGTATCGTGATTACAATATAAATTTTCTATATTATGGCATCGCTGTTAAAAAACCATCAGTCGAGAACAACCACCACACCTCCGCTTTCCACTGCACACCTCTGTCCATTACACTTTTTATGCACGTATTTATGTAAGTATAGAGAAAACTTCTCGTTTTGAAGTCCTTCGGCCGGACTTCTTTATTTATGAATGTATCTGACAAAGATGAATGGCCAGCGTGTCTTCTTCACAGAGCTTCGCCATTTTTGGCTGGACACACTAACCGAGAGAGAAAAAAAATGAAAAAAGGAATGTGTTTGTGTGCTTTTCATTCGTTGAAGAGTGCATCAAGTGAAGAAATATTTGAAAGTGGTGGAATTACGGCTGTCGAGACGGCGTCCTGAAACGAAAATGAAGGAGTCATTTTGATCTCTGAAGAGCGAAATCTTGACAAAGGCTTCTAGGCCTGATTTCGTTTGAATTGCATGCTTGAAGTTGTCGGCTTATGCAAACATTAAATGTAAAAAATAAGGAATAATGAGATTATTCGGTTTAATGCATGAATACGTATAAAATATTGTAGTATGACATTTTGTGTCTGTAATACACCGCCACGCATCAGCGGCGAAAGTCTGTGAGACAACTGACGTGGGATGTGTTTTCTTTTGTTGCAGATGGGAGACTCTGATGACCTGGCGAGTCAGGGAATGAATGGACAAACCATGGGCATATTAAATGGTGTACAGCCAACTGGAAACGTTCAGGTAAGGAAATGCTAACTGATCGCGGTGTGGTCGATGATGATAGTCACTAATCAGCAAAAAGATGAGACAGTAATTAAATCTCTTTTTGATTTATGGAATTAATATGGGAGGGGAGGGAGGCTGGATGGATTTTGTTTTGTCGTTGGGAAGTGCTCTGAGTTTAACAGTAACCTTCTATTATGCTCCTAAATATTTAAGCAGAGCAAGGCGGCTCAGTTTTCAAGAATCAACACATCCTCCACCCAGTCCCAGCATCAGACGGTGAACTCCTCGAGCCGACGCGTTGTCGCCCTCACATCTCATCATCAGAGCAACGAGACACAGACCTCTCAGCATGTGAAGCAATCGACGGTGAAGTCGAACCTCACGGAAATGCAAACGAGAATGTCACAAATGAAGCAGGCTATTAGCAGTAGTACTAGCCAAACTTCTTCCACGTCATCAACGTCCTCCTCCAGTTCGTCCTCCGCGTCGACGACGTCCTCCGCGATGTCCGTTGTCGGAAGCGGGAAGGCAACGGGCCCCGGAGGCCTCCAGCCGTTTAAGCTCATTGAGCGGCCAATTGGGGAGCAAAACGGAGGGGATGACTCGCCCCTGGACACAGGCACAGTGATTGTACAAGAGATACCATTCCCGACTTCCACTGACATGCAAATGACGCCCGTCCTCAATGTGGGGGACACCACACCGCTGGAGAGCCCGAACCTAGTCATGAACAACCATGCCAACACGCTGGACAGCCCGCTTGGAAGTAAAGATCTGGGGCCGAAGAGCTTCCACTATGAGCAGAAAAAGGTCCAGTCTCACTCCTCGACGAAGGTGACCCGAGGAAATTTCAGCACTGAGCAGAACTCGGCGAACGCGGCGGAAATGAAACGGGTTCAGGCGGGCGATGTCAGCTACGAGGAGAAGTCCTCTGCGCAGGCTCTACGGCAAAAGGTGGAGATCGATGGGATCACTGCGGAGAAGACGGCTGCCTTGAAACACCAACAACGGTAAGATGAATGACGTTGTAGTTGTGTCTACAGAGTAACTTTTAGACAATTCAGTGTATAAAATGAGACAATTTCTAAATTTCTGCTGATGTGTTACTAGGTCATTAACTCAAGGCGGTGTGACAGAGGAAGAATCCCACAAGGCGGCCGCTGCCTCAATGAAGCTCTCCACTGACACTTTCACCGCGGAGAAAGCGGCGATGGCAGTTGAGCAGAAGAAACAGACGAGACTCGCGCAAGGGGGCACAATCATCAATTCAGAGAAGCGTACCGCTGCCGCCAGCCAGTCGAAGCTAACGTTTAAAAACCAACTCGCTCTCACTGGCACGACGAGCAATGGTATTACTTCGCCTTACATTAGCTCACTTGGTATGTAGTCCAAAACGGCATGAGATCTATTTACCCTTGCATGTCGCGTCTGGTCTTTATAGTTCTTATCTTTGAAGATTTGGACTCGCTCGGATGGGAGTCGCCCCAGCAGGACGTGGACAATGTGATTGACAAATATTCGAATCAAATCTCGACCATCTTTGAAACTCTCCGCGACACCGAGGACGAAAACACGAACTCCATTAATCATCTCAATTATGCGTCGGGTGTGATGAAAGCTGCCTGGAACATTCCAGGCCATGGCCATCAAGTACAAACGTTATAATAATATGAGAGCAATTTCTTCCTTTGCAAATGCAAATTCAAGTCTGTAATCCTGATTTCACAACAATTCTAGGTTGGAGGGCATTTATGCGAAGAGCTGAGGAAGTTGGGAGGGCTAGATCTGCTTATCAACAATTTTTCTTCCCAAAAAGACGAGCTTCGAGTTGCATCTGCAAGAGTACTAGAACAGTCACTGACCACAGAGAATTGCGACTATGTTGTCGACAAGGGCTTTGATTGTCTGGACAGAATTGTCAAGGTAAGCAGGAATAATTGAGTTACTAGGTTCTTTACGTTCTAAAGGCGTAGTAACGTAAGCAAAAATAAAACAGTGAACAATGTCGTAGGTTGCCTCCGAACTCTGTGAAGAGGAAGAGTCTCGCGTCGGAACAGGCCTACTGCGTCATCTCTTCCGGCACAGTGAATCCACGTGCAGTGATGTGCTCCGCCTGCAAGGTTTGGAAAGGGTGATGGCGGAATGTCGTCGACTGGATGTTGAAACACTGCGAAATTGCGCTGGAGCTTTAGTAAACCTCTCTCTGTACGGAGGAGCGGAGAATCAGGAGGCAATGATCAAGAAGAAAGTTCATCACTGGCTATTCCCTCTGGCTTTCCACCATGACGATTCCATCAAATACTACGCATGTCTCGCCATTGCAGTTCTCGTCGCAAATAAGGAGATCGAGGCACAAATTATCAAATCAAGTAAAGAAAACGGTCTATGCTGTACTTAAGGAATACCTGGAAGTAGTTATTTGACTAACTGTTACTTACATGTAACTTTAATACTCGTTTTCAGACACGTTGCAGTTGGTAGAACCTTTCTTGAATTCTCACAATCCTGAAGAGTTTGCTGCGTCAAATTCCTTCCATAGTCAAGGCCAGAGTAATCAATGGCTCCAGCGTCTCGTCCCGGTCCTTTCTTCACAACGAGAAGAAGCCTGCTCTTTAGCGGCTTTTCATTTCTGGTAAAGACGCTCGAATTACACGCTAGTTATCACGAAATTCTGGAAATGCTCTAACCGTGTGGTGTACTCCCACTTATTGCAGTATGGAAGCCGGGATTAAGAAGCGACAAGGCTTGACCTCTGCCTTCAAGGAAATCAATGCAATTGAGCCTTTAAAACGTGTGGCTTCCTCACCGAACGCACTTGCTTCCAAATTTGCTGCTCAAGCGTTGAAGCTGATTGGTGAGACTGTGCCCCACAAACTGAGTCAGCAGGTTCCCCTCTGGTCATCCGAGGATGTTCGCGAATGGGTCATCCAAAAAGGGTTCGACAAGTACGCTGATTCCTTTATGGCATCCAGAGTGGATGGCGATCTCCTCCTCCAATTGACAGAAGATATGCTCAAGGATGATATTGGAATGGAAAATGGAATCCTCAGAAAAAGGTTCAGAGGCAGACAAAGAGGAAACCAAACAAGAGAGTTACAACACAATATTCATGAGCACTGTTTGATTTTCAGATTTATGAGGGATTTGCGCCATTTGAAGAAAATGGCTGATTACTCGAGTTGTGACTCCACAAACCTCAACGACTTTTTGAGCTCTATTCACCCCGAATATTCTGCCTACACCTACACGTTACTCAATAACCATGTTGACAAGGATACTCTACGCAAATGTGTCACTGAAGATGTACTTGGCGAATGTGGAATCAAAAACAGTATTGATCGAAAACGAATCTTAGATGCACTTAAAGGTGAGTGAATCTACACCGCGTGAGCAATGATATTATTCCCTGACATAACACAAGGTTTGTGGGCGAAAGAGACAACCTACATTGATGTGCTAACGTAACTGACATTCTCTTCTTAAGTAGAAAAGTCTGCATTGGCGTCGACGTCGGAAGAAAATCCTGACAAACCATTAGACGTTTTTATCAGCTATCGTCGATCCAATGGATCTCAATTAGCCAGTTTACTGAAGGTTCACTTGCAGCTCAGGCAATTCAGTGTGTTTATCGACGTTGAGAGGCTGGAGGCTGGCAAGTTTGACAATAACCTGTTGCACAACATTCGTCAGGCCCGACACTTTGTCCTTGTCTTGACACCTAATGCCCTTGATCGCTGTGTAGAAGATACCGAGTGCAAAGACTGGGTTCATCGAGTAAGCAGAATTTAGCAACAAGTTGATTCTGTTGTAAAGTTATGCAAAGCGAATTCGGAAAAATTATTTAAAACCTGCATCATCTTTTTGTGACAGGAAATCGTTGCTGCTCTCAATTCCCAGTGCAACATCATCCCGATAATGGACAACTTCATTTGGCCAGATCCACAAGATCTTCCAGAAGACATTCAGCCTGTTTTGAGCTTCAATGGTGTTAAGTGAGTAGAACAGAATGCACAACCTTTGTTGGCTTTTCAGAGGCACCAAATAGAATACAAGTTCTAGAGAGAGTTAATTTGTTATAATATGTGGCTTGGTTTTTGTTTCAGATGGATTCATGATTATCAAGACGCTTGTGTGGATAAGCTGGAGAGATTTATGAGAGGTGAAGCCGTACCTCCTCGTGATCCTAACATATACAATCCACGAAATTCAGAACCAACAAGTTCCGGTTCGGACCGAACTGTGTCGGCGAGACCATCTCCTCAATACCAGCGCACACAAAGTGTAGGATCTGAAGGGACCCGCACCGAGTAATCCTTTGAAATAATGCACTACTGCTTTGTAACTTTTTTTGGAGTAGTACTCTGTGGAATGTGGTTTATAATATTGTATATTATGCCATGAACAATTTGAGAATTTTCTTAATGTGCCGAATCTTAAGATGCCAACTATATTTATAAGTAATTTTTACCACAACTATTAATGTTTTAATTGTGTGACGCAAATGTTGACATAAACGTCTTTAATCATCGATAAAAGTCCGAGAAAGACTATTTGATAAACTCATTTTGAGTGGCGGCGACGTGATTCCATTTCAGTGTGTGCATACATTCAGATAACTAGTTGAAAAGCACAGTCCAGGTGACGCAGATTAAATGAAAGTGAACAAAGTGCAACTTTCTTAATTAGCTGACTAGCCAGAGTCAGGCAAACATTTTAGAAATACCTACATGAGCCATTATGACAATGAACATTCATCAGTTCCACCTACTATTACTAATGTGCACTTTAAAAACTTTAATTTCAACAAAACAACAACTATAAAAATATGCAAATACGAAAATAGTTTTGAATAAAACAGGAACAACGGTGTAAACTAGGAATAAAAGCTACGTTGATGAATCACCGTTTGATTGTGACGACTGGGCTTCCCACATGGCCTGATAGAGCCCCCCACTGTGGATCAAGTTTGAATGAACTCCACACTCTTCGATCTTTCCATTTTTCATGACAAAAATTTTGTCCGAATTTGCAATGGAACTGAGACGGTGGGCAATTGTGACACTAGTTCTCCCTTCTTTTGCACCGTCAAGGGCAGCTTGTACAGCAACTTCGCTTTCACTGTCCAGGGCGGATGTGGCTTCATCCAACACCAGCAACTTTGGCTGACGCAGAATAGCTCTGTGTGGAGTGATGACAATTTTCCACTCGTCACAAGTTGCATCAACAAAAAAAATGATTTAGATAAAAACAAATGCGGGAAGATGTGTAATATTTTTTTTACCGAGCTATGGCAAT
>JAHZMW010003771.1:0-23191 GCA_027743745.1 Alloscopus bannaensis
TTTTCTTGGAAGGTACTAATAAAAGGGAGCCCGACAAGCATACCAAAAATCAACCATTTTCAAAAAATATTTGACAGGGCCTGCTGTTTATATAAATAGTACCTCTGTGCAAATGAAAGGGAGAGGCGTCCACTAAAAATAAGGGTAATTTGAAGAGTGGTCACGCAAGATGACAAGACCTAGAAGTAAAAAGAGAGTAGGCGAGAGGCTCACACAGGGTTTCCAGTTTCAATGTGCCTTCCGTTTTTTTCTGTGGAAGCACCACTGCCTCTCATACAGGAGTTCCTTTCTGAGCGGCTACTGACAGGGCCACACAGAGAAAAATTAGAACACAAAGAATCCAGCTCTTTGGTGGGGAAGGTAGATAGACTCTCTGGAGCCACACTAGCACAATTTTTTTTACCTCTTTTTCGCTTTCCAGGAGGAGTCGTGGATACAGTGGGAACAGCTGCGACGACTGTTACGAAAGTTATGTAAGTGAACTCCACGACTTCGTCATCATGATGAGAACCGTGTTTTTTTCGTGAGGGACTTGTTTGATGATGAAGGGAAGGGGCGGCTTCAAAGAATTTTTTTCTTCGACTCTCCAAGTTTGAGGAGGGACTCTCTCAGTACCACCAAAGTAGATCCTTGTTCCAACAACTCCGCTACTTGTTCCACAGCCATCCCATTTTTCTCTCGATGAGTCGTCACACCAAAAATTGGCTCACTTCTCGATGAGTAGTGGTGGTGGTGTCGGAAGGTGACTTGATTTCCTTCATTTTAAACATTTTCCCACTCTCCCCGTTCTTGGTGTTCACTTCCGTTGACGAAGGAAATACAGAGTTGGGGTGGCACACTGGGAAGTTGTGATGAGGAGAATTGGAGCGATGAAAGTAATATATTATGCGGAAGTAGAGACGACAAAGAACGCCTCTCTCGGTAAATACAAGTTGGTGTCAAGTTCCTCCTGAAAGTACGGTATTCCGTTTGTCAACGAGTGTCCCATCATCAACAGAGAAAGAGAGAGAGAAATGCTAATTTTTTCTCTTGTGTAAAAAATATTTTGAGCACTGCAAACCCATTTGCACAACGACACACTTTGCCAACAAAACCAAGTTTTCTATTGGCATGCGACAACAACGCGACGAGTGTCACTAGGGATATTGTGAGTTTTTATCCTTTCCACAAAATATTTTTGTGTTCACCGTGATGACAAAGGGAAGAAGCACAAATATTTTCAGAGTCAGTCTCGTACAAGCGGAGAAAGAAAGGTGAGACGGGGAAATATTTTCACAAGTCTTTTTCCCACCGACCTTACCACTATTGGCGAGAAGGCAACCAACAATATTTTATGAGTTAGTCACAAGCACACACATAAAAGAATTTCTCAACTTAATTGTCCTGTCAAAATATAACAATATTTTGAAACTCCACGTCCTTTGTCCAGAGGTCGTCGTGTCCTTTTTTTCCCTGAATATAAACTCTTGATTTAAATGCTCGCTTGGTTAAGTAATCACATTTTTTCCATTACTTTCCTCTGACGACGATGACATTTCAGGGGCTTCCGAGTCTGTAGCTAATGCGGTCTCAAAACTGTTGTCAGAGTGGAGTTCCTTTGTTGGAGCAGTAAGTGCTTGTCACTGTTTCACCTGCCTGTAAAAATACAAAAAAGGAAAAACAATGAAAGCACGAAAAACACAACGTTTTTCTCTCTCCCCCCGCGGCTTCTCCTTCAATTTAATGTCAATTTCTGTGGTGACGAGGATTTCATGCAATAATCATTTATTATTATGTGCCATTTCCCACACACCAACACACTCACACAACACGCACACATGCACACTCTCTATTACCCTTGTTGCAAGCTTGCCTTTATTTTTTTAAAGGAAAAGCCCCCTTACGTCTGTCATGGTGCGCGCTCACTGTTCGAAACCGTTTTACATATTATTCATATTTTATTTTTTCTTCCACAGAGAATCCCTTCTGCCAGTACGGCCATGTCAGGGGAGAGAAAAGACGGAGCGCGACGAGCTCATCTGCTCTCACCGTGTGCTGACGGCGAGCCCAGGACAGGAATTGTGACGGCGCGAGACAACCACCACGAAACCACACCACAGACACACAACCCACCCCAAAAAGACAAGAAGAGAGCTTCCATGACATGCATATTATAGACTAAAAAGAGAAAGGAGAATGAGGAGAAAAAAGAACGTTAATATTTCATTAATTCTTCATACACACAAATACAAATAGAGAGTACATATCTCCCTCATGTTCACCACGGAAACGTATCACTCGTGTATATCGCTGCTTTTATCGGCAAGAAGAAAAAAAACGCTGTTTTGACTACAACTCCACGGTTGACTTGTACTTGTGGAGTGTAAAGCTTTTTAATGTGCACTCCGCTTTAGACAGATCGGCGAGAAGAGAACACAATAAAATTATGAACTTGTACTTCATACTTCCTTCGTATAACTACACATGATGGCTGGCGTACTTGTTCGGAGCAAATGGTCGATGTAAATATAGTGTTTAACCGTTGGACATGGAGGAAGAGAAACAATTTTTTATGTGAAGAACCTCGCTCAACTATTCACAAAAGCCGTCTCTTGCCTCTTTCTCCTCCAGTTGAGCATACAGACACACACACTTTCCAGTTGCTAAATACACTTGTACTCTGAGCTCAAACTACTTTTCTCTCTCCCACAATAATATCTCCACTGTTTCCTACTCTGGTTTTGTAGCTTGTAACGCTTCACTATTATTCTTTACATATTCTCTGTGCAATCGTACATAATGTCTACTTGATGGACTACACATTTTCTCTCCTCTCTCCACACTTTTATCATTAGCAGACAGGCAGACACCGGAAAAAGGGAAAAAAAACTTGGAGAGCACAACCATCATCAGTCTCTTGTGTCACGTGTTGTAGTGCGCAACCACAAGGAAGAAATGACAGAAATAAAATTAAATTCGTACTTTCGTTCCCGCTTTATTGTGCACTTGTTAATTAAGCGAGTCATGATCGTGCCGTTAGGAGAGTGTACAGTATGCGCGCGCGCGCCAGTCTGGAGACCTTGTACATATTCTAATAATAATAATAACAATAATAATTTTTCCTACTTTCTTCGCGAACCATTTATGCTCTCACATTAGCTTCGCATGTCAATATTTATGTCTTATTGGTTATGTGTGCGTAGGCAGGGGAAATGAGAGAGGGATATGCAATGACGACGAGGAGAAAGTCGAGTTACTTTCTCTCTTTCTAATAGGTAAATAAATATAGGCTTCCTTGTCTATTATTACAGATTACGTATGTTATTATACGTTAGTTTGGCAAAAAAATATTATGTCTATGAGGCTCATGTATTTATCATCGGCGCACGTCTACGTATGCACGTACATAGTACATGTGTCTCTGGTGTAATGTAAAAGGATTACACTAGTGACATTAGAAAGAAATGTACAAGCCTCGAACAAGGGGCAACTCATCACAGTCATCAGAATCGCAAATGAGCTCTTGAAACATGGAAGGAAAATTGGAAAAGTTATTTTTCTGCTGATAAGCCTAAAACGCGAGTTAAGGTTTCTCTTTCACTCTACACAACGAGAGCTCTAAGCTCTGAGGGAGAGAGTAAATAGTAAAATTCAGCGTTTTTCACTATTCATGTCCGCATACCACAGTCGTCCCATTATGCTATTCGTTGAGCTCCATGGTTTTGCTGGTGCTGATGGTTTTTTTTTCTTGGCGGAGACCAAGAACAAAAAATTATGAGCACATTACCGTTTTAGATATAAAGGCCAACTCTGCGTGTCTTTGGAGAAGAAATAGGAAAAAGAAACAGGATTTTCCATGTAGAGTGAGAGCGCTTCCTTTTCCCTCTTTGCAATTATACATGGGAAAGGAATGAAGCAATGTTGGGTTTGATGGCTCAAATGAAAACATCAATATATCATAAACAGGAAAAGGCAAGAAAAGGAGAAACCTTTTTTCAATCATATAATATGCAGAGCTGGAAAGAACGGTGGAAAAAAATTGTGGTGTACTCAGCACAAAATGGAGAAAGAAAGAGAAAGGAGTTTTATGTGTGCTCGTGCTCTTGATTCATAATAATTTTCAACGTGTATGTATGTAACCAACTCTCTCTCTTTCTCTGGAGTTGGTGAGTGAGTGTGTCTGACAAGGAAAATAGGCTATCTATTGTCATTAATGATTTCTCATAATGTGCAATCATACTGCAATGCTCGTTTATTTGGTGACGTGCCTAACCTGATGGCACATATTCCCTTTTTTATGTTTGAAGCTGACATCCATCCATTCTCTCTTTCTCTTCGCTTTCTTTCACTCGTGTCTGATAATTCTGTGGAGTGTTCCTTTTTAAAAGCGTATCTACATCCACTCCTTTCGTATTGCGCGAAACCTCTTTCGTAACGGTCGTCTTGGCCGAACGTGCTCATTTTCTTGAGAAAAACATCAAAGAGGCATGGTTATGCTCTTTTGATAAAATTCGTTACAAACGACCGTGCATAATCACGGCCATTCTTAAAAGTACAAGTCGGAGCGAGAAGTGGCCTCCGGTACACTCTTGAAGTTCTTATGCGAGCCTGAGTACGACGGTTACGGTCATCAAAAGATTGTACTTTTCCCATCGCTTTCCCCCCCCCCCCTTTCACGAGACGTGTGCATTACATTGCGACCACGTCGGCCTTGCCCGACAACGAGTTGTGCTGTACCTGTTTGCATACGAGCATAATAATGAGCTCGCATAGCCGTCCATCTCTTTGTACCGGGTTAGAGTGAGTGAGTCAAAGTAGAAAAGCTGTCAGATATTTGACGTGACGAACCATGGAGTACACGTATACACATGTGTGTGAGAGAAAGTGAGGAATTTTGCCGATTGAAACATATATCTGAAGAGCAACGGAAAAAAAATTACGCTATCAGCTCACGTTCACTTTCTCCGGGAGACCGGGGCGAAAAAAAACAACGGAAGAAAATGAAGGTGGGCGCAACTAATATTAGTTTCGTCTGGCGTGCCAACAGGTGCAACAACACTGGCAGACTTTCAGTTCATTATCGCTCGCAGACGCTCAGCCTGATTCAAGGCAGGAGCATTCACAGACACACATGCACGTGCTTATAAGCTGGCAATAGAGTTTTCGGGAGATTAAGGAAAACAAAGAGTGAAACTATGAAACCAGACATAAGCGCCACAGTGAACAATGCCTTTCACAATCCATATATACACCCGCGTGTGAAGTACCTATGCACTTTTTGGATCTAGATTTTTACCGTCTGTGTCTTTCCGAGAACTCGGCCCAGGCCTTTCCTCGAGATTTTCGTAGCCGGCCAATTTTCTCGAGAACATGCCGCGCACTTAATGTGCTCTAAAGAGAACAGGCCGCGGCACCCCACAGCTCATTACGACCGAACATTGTAGCTCGCTTATGACATATAAAACATAAATATTATCATATAAAATCTGGCGGACCTACATTCTCTCTCTGTGTGTCTCAACTTTCACTTTTATTCCTTTCATCTTTCCCTCCAGATGGATTACTCCACCGTTAATAAAGTCTGCATATTTATTTACTGCTCAGTCAGCCTCACCCTTTCTCTCTCGCTCACTTTATCTCATGTTCGTTGTGTCTGCGAGGTTGATATAATTACAGAGAGACGATGCAGTCACTCGTTTTATACAGACTGGGGCATCCTGACAACGCATGATCTATTCCCGTAATTTATATCACGACCCATGCTTCATGGAGTGAGGTGCAACCTGAAATAAGGCGAAAAACTTTCTCGTCCCGTTGTGCCCTTTGCTTTCTCTTTGACTTTGTATCGGAATTAGATTTTCAGTGTGTGCACACAACCCCGTCCTATTTGCACAAACTGAGGTACATCTCACTAGTAAATACAAGTTAGAACAGATAAGTTTAAGTGTATCCTTACTTTTTATTCTCTTTCACTTTCCCTCTCTTCACTCACTCTCACTCGGCGTTTCGTCCTGATCTCTTGAGACTGTCAAATTACTTTACTCATCACGACCCCTTTCTAATGCGAATGAGTCAAGTGAAAGAGCAGCTCAAGTGGAGCATTGTGTCCTCTCACAGCAGTCATTTTTTTCTTCTATACTTCCGTCCCTCTTGCCTCTCTATACGTAATCACCATCACTATCCCAATTGGATTTTTTTCTCGTTTGTTGCTTTTTTTTTCTTCTTTTTTCTCTCTTTCAAAGTGAGTCCTTCTCGCTCGGCCAATGCATGTGTATGGTAGGAAACACGATGTTCATTATTATCTTGGGCCTCTTGTGCACCGTTTTCTGATTCAACTTCAAAGTTTGCCTTTCCTCTTTTCCCTGTCTCTCGTTAATGAAACACTGGAGGAGACCGGGGACACCAAAACAGTAAGAACGGGAGAAGAAAGCGAGCCAAGGCAGTAAAAGAAGACTGAGTCGCGCACCGGATTACAATGTTAATGTCCCCCCAATAAAAATAAAAAGAGGGGCTCCTCTCTACACTGTCGTTCGGTTTAGTGGAAGCACACTGTTATCAGTACTTGTTACCAGTTGCCAAACGAAAGACGACATCAATGTTGATGTGGGTAAACAGGCATGGGAACAAGAAAAAAACAGAGGCAAACATACCTCCAGTACAAAAAAACGTCTCTTTCCCACTTTTTTTTGTTCTCTGAACTCTGTGTGGAATCTTCTTTCAAATATAACCTAAGAGGCTGCTTTGGGATTCCTCTTTGTGTTGGCTACAAGGAGATTCTGTCTTATTGCATTCATGAGAGAGATAGTATCTGTGACACACTCGCAAACACAAACTCATACGAAATCGAACACAAAGACTTTCTCTTTTTTTACCCTTCCTTTCTCTCACGGCCAACTAGCACAAACACAGGCACACACACGTCTCAAGCTTTGAGTTTTGTCCTTCTTTTTCTTCGAGGATGTTGTTTCACACACATGCACACAAGTCGAAAAAAGAGAAAACGGGGAATGGACAACAACTTGGAGTGATTCTCTCTGCTGTCAGTACAAAAAACTCGGGTCGGCACAGGACATCAATGTCTTCAACACGAGCAAATTTCGGTGTCCCTTTCCTTCACTGTAGATGAATTGGTCATCATGCATTTAACATGTGGACCACACTCCCAAGATCACCACCCTTATATCAACATTCTTTTTCAAGAGTGAATAGTACAAGTTCAAAAAAAAATTATTTACACACGGGCAATCGAAGGGGGTGAAAGAGAAATGTCCTTATAAATTTTCGACAGAAGAAAGCAGAGAGAGTAAACTTTTTGGGAGAAATTGGGTTAGCATTATTCGACAACACAGAGAATTATTATCCCTTGTCGCACTTGCCACTCAAGACGCACACACACCAAGTTTTTATTTGTATGCACGGTGTCTCACAAACTTTTGTAAATTTTCTTCTTCTTTGGGGCTAGATGACTTTTCACTTACTTTCTCTATTTTTTCTCCCAGAGACAAGGCAAAAGTTTGACTTGCTGTCGTCAATACCTCCTTTTGCATTAGGATGTAAGCTGTTTATATTGTTTTTAAACCGTCACAGGGACACCGAGCACGTTGAAGGCTGTGGGTGAGTTGGCCGTATGTCTTCAACTTGAGCCCTAGAGATTCACTATCAATTTCACGAGTGAAAATGAGCAAGTGAGGATAATCGTATGAGGGAATATCAACTTAAGCTTGGCTTTTGTGTGTTGTTCCTTGTCGTCTCCTTCGCTCCCGAAAGTGTGCATGCAACGATCTTGTACTTTTTTTCTGGCTTCCCACAAGAGAGTGTGGCTCGTTTGACGAGAGTGAGAAACTAAACTAAAGCAGAGAGAGTGTGTTTCGGTCGTTGTGTGATGTCGACCAGAGTGATCAGGCGAGTAATAGGAAGAGATACAATGGCTCGGTGTGATATACCGGAGTAATCTGTGTGCAGCTCCGTTCTCTCGCTCGCTTTCAGCTCGTCAGCTCGCTCGCTCTTTTGTGGAAAAGAGAGAGAGTTGGTCGGAGAGAAAAAAATACGGGAAGCAAAATCTCTCAGAGAAAACTCCTTTCAAAATAATGCTCCTCTTTGCTCACTCTGTGTGTGGCTCTACGCTCCCGTGAGCGTGTGTGTGTGCTTGAAGCACATGGTTCTTTCCAACAGGCGCCTGCGACTCGTCATACTACTCCCGTTTTCCACTTCGTGTGCATCTTACTACTACTCTCTCTCGTAAGAGAAGCTCGTTGGCTCTCTTTCTCTGCCATGAAAAGTACCTCGAGAAGCAGAAAAGAGAAAGAGGAACGAAGAGTCCCATCCTTTTCCTCTTAAACCGAGCCTACGCGGCCCCATCCGAAATTCCAACTTTTTTCCCTTCAACTTCTTTCCTTCGGAGTTCCTCCGTTCTCAGGTCCTTTCTCACCAACTCGTCCTCTGTCTCGTATATTGCCTCTATACTTTTGCTTTCATCTCCCATTTTTCCCGTAACAAGAGGCCTTTTTTCAACTATTTAAAACGAGGGGAAAACGAGAGATTTTTTCCTGGAAAAAATGCACGTATCTGTCTTTTTTTTATTCGTATATCCCTCTTGTTATTCACGGGTTTTCGATATATTTTTTTGCGTTCCTTACTCTAGGAAATAAAAACAAACCTGACTTTCCTCCGTGTAGATAGCATAGTCGTGGAGTACACGCGGGCACACTGCTCAACAGTTTATTTCAGCGGACACAATGGTAAAATTCCTTCTTCTTTCTTGACTTACAGCTTTCTCTTTCTTTCACTCACTCCACAAGAACATTTTGTGTTCGTGGGTTGAGCGATGTGCGTTTGTGAGAGAAAGAGAGAAACTACATTCTTGTCCTCCGACTTCTTTCCCCTCATCATACTTGCAGCAGAGAAGCGTCCACGGTTTTTTTTCTTTCTCTTTTCTTCCTTTTCCCTCTCACTCTTCTTATGCATAAAAGAGAACATGACGGGAAGGGAGAAAGTTTTTTTCTTTTCGAGGATATCGTAGATTGAGAGAATGGGAGACTACTCAGAAGAAAAAAATGGACATTATACTAAAGATGAGAGAGAGAGAATAAGAAAGTGAAAGTAAAGTTGTAAAAGTAAGTCTCTTTACCTAAAGTGGTAGAGAAAGAATTGAAGCGATGTGCTACTTTTTTCTTCTCGTCATCCTCGGCGGATATTCCATTATGGATCTACACCAAAAGAGAGAGACAAACACGGTATTGTTATATGGAGACACATATCAGCAAAAAAAGTGGGAGAAAGTATGGGGGAAAGAAAGTCAAGTGAAAGTTGGAAGAAAAACACTGAGTATGACTGTAGAGGAGAAAAGAGAATGACATTGCAGTCAAGAAAATGCAACTTGAAAATCAACTCTTATGTGACGCCAAGTCAAAGATTAAATATGGTGTGTATATTACATAAAATGAGAGGAAAGGCACAGTGGAAAAGGAGAAGAAAAGGAGAGAGAAAGCGAGATTGTCAGAATGGCTTTTCCTTCTCTCTTTTTTCTCTTGTCCCGTCTATAAGAGCAATGATATGTGTCCATTTATACTGTCATTCTCATATACAAACATGCCATGCATTCACTCTCTCCTATCCAGACACTTTCATTCTCTCCCTTTCCCTGTAATGTAATCAGAGTAATGCAATTTCGCATAATATAATTCGAATTAGTTATAGGAAGCTCAATTCCAAGCATATTACACTTTCTCCAAAGACTCTCCCAACGAAAGGACGCATGATGATGTGATCTGATATATCAATACGGAAGAAAGGGGGATATTCGACATGACTTTTTCCCTCCTTCTTTAAGGATTTGTTATTGCCACACTAACAAAGTACGTATTTCCTTCATTCTTTTTCTGCAATAGTTTGCAAAACTATTTTCCTCCCTTCTTCTTCTTCTTTGCTTTCTCCATCCTCTTTCCAGACTTCTTTAGACTTTCGAGAGACCATGTAATACACGTCTGTGGGATGGATTCTGTACTCCCTTCCTTTGAAATATGTGAAACTCGCCGTTGTTAACTATGATTGCATGGTTTGGTTGTAAACAAGGGTCTAAAATCACTTAAAATAAAATGCGCTAAAATTCCTCCTGAATGGAGCGGAAATGAGTGTCTCTCTCTTACATTACTCGTGGCGACCACGACGTCATCGTATAACGTGCGGTGAATGTCTATATGATTAAAAAATATGCTCGAGGTAATGCAAGTGAAATTGGGGAATCAAATTTATGATTTGCGTCAAATAGGATAATTTTTTTACAGAGCTCCCTCTTTCCCATGGGCAACCAATTTTTTTTACAGGGCACACACTATCGCTCTCACCGGAACACATGTACACATCGCCTCGCCGTGGGAAGAGAGGCTTATGTTCAGCGTTTTTTATGAAGTTGTTCAATTTTTTGGCGTTGTCTTTCATATTTTGTCGGATTTGACCTTACTCGCTTGTAATATCCAGTGGGTGTATGCATCGAGGCTAGAATTTCGATGAGCACGAGAGAGACGGAAAGATAGGGAGTAAGTGAGTGTGTGTTTTTCTGAGCATGATGAATTAATCGGCGAACTGATGAAGCACAGCTGGTGAACTCTGTGAGAGCACCTTTGGTGACTTCACGGGGAAAAAGGTAACACTCGACGGTCCTTTTCTCTGATGACACGAGAGACCCAGAGAGCCAGGAGTCGAACAAAGGAGAAAGTCAGCGATGTTGAAAGCCCACCTGGGGAGCATTTCGATGTCAGCATTTGATAGCGAAAGTTTATTAAGCTCTCTATCAACTTCTCTTTCTCTCTCTCCTCGTTTTTCTCCATTTTCTCTGGGTAAAAAATAGGCACAGAGAGAGAGAGAAAGAGAGGATTGTCTCTTCAAGTCTTTCATTCTCCCTTTGCATGAAAATTATGCATGATATTTACATTTCGCATACCTGAACTCCAAGAGAATGAGATTGCATGACAATGACAGTTTACACTGCACGTAAATATGTACACATTTTTCTACAGATATACATAAAGTTATGCAAGCAATGTAGACAATGGGATTGTCGATGTTCATATCGTTGGGAACGACAAAAAACACACGAACCACACATTTTACACGTATACCCTTTCTCCGGAGCTGGCATATGAAATGAAAAGGGATTTTTTTTTCTCTCGAGATGACACACAAAGTAAATATATGCACTGGTATCAAAAGGCACTTTCCTTTGGCTTACTGGGACAATTATGATTTTTTTCTTGGGAAAACATCACAGAGAGAGAGACAGAACGGGAAAGGGAAAAGGGAGTAAAAAAAGTTGGGATTGAAATGAACAAGTACAATGTGTAGAGAACAGTGCTCCCTTAATATGACGCTGATGACAGGAAAGGGAAGAGGAGAGCGGAGTCAGAGAAAGAGGAGAATATTTGGTCATGTTTCGTATCATTTGCATATGACCAAGATGCCGCCGCCTCGGAGTCTCGGTGCGTTGTCAACCATTATTTAATTCACCGCAGCATTCATTTCGTGCACACAAAAGTCCATTCATTTTGCAATATTTTTTTTCTGGAGAGAGAAACTAGGACTCATTTCATTTTATGGTGAAAGTGGAAGAGAGAAAGGAGAGACGTAGAAAAAAGACGTAGTCGACTCCTTCACTTATGTCTCGCATATTAGAAGGGTGACTGTGTGTTGGTATGTACAGCTATATTAGGTATGTATAATATTGTGTGAGTGAGTGGTAACACGATGACTAGGCTTTGACATGAATTTGTCTCAGCTCACGTAGCAGAGGGCTCCACGTATTGGAAGTGACATCACTTGACATCTTGAAAATTGAAAGTGTCACTAAAATATCACACCTCCGAATCCACTCATCCTCGCGTGTGCATGTTTTCAAAGGTTTTGAGCGGGACACATACCAAGAGAAAGGAAATAGACGAGAAAAAATTGTTTATGAGTATAAAAACCACACACACCGATTTGTAATGAGAGAGAAAGGAAACATAATAATAATATGTAGTTTAGTGACTCATATTTTCACCCATCCCCGTCCCAAGTCGTACTCACTCTTGAATACTTACGGGTGGAGTAGAGAAGTAAACAAAGTTTTTTTGTCAGTGGAAAACGGAGCACCCATGCGGAAGTAGGATTGATGAGTTTAGGGTCCACAGGAGATGATTGTTCTTTCTAAAAACTTCCCTTGGTAATAGAGAGAGTAAGGAAAAATAGAGAGAAAAAGACGGAAAGAGAAATGGTTTGCTTGTTCATTTGTTCATGACCAAACCACTTTAAACCCAGAACGCCTGCGGCATCCCATTTTCCATAAGTAAAGCATTTGTACAATGGCAATAAATGGAATCTTTGACGATAGAAAGGCTTTGGAAGCAAAGTGTTCTTCTGATTTTAATTTTTCTGATGATTAGTGATTCATTTGGTTGTGATTGGTGGAGCTATATTGGCAACCTTTTACTCTTCACTAGAGATTTATAGTTAGAAAAGGTTTGTATTGAGGACTCGTTTAGAAGTTTTATCCAGTAGAGGCTGACCGAGAAAATAGGTGAACTGCTTTTAGGCACAATGGAGCGTGGGTAGTAGTTGTGCACTCACACTAAAAAATATAAATTCCGTAATGATTTGATGATGGTGAACACACGCCACTGAAATCAGGCGTCATAGAGAGAGAGAGAGAAAGTGAGAGAAATATTGTTCAGTTTGAATCTACCGTCAGGATTTACATGGCCATAAAAGTGTGTTCATTTCCAGGAGTTTGGCGATGTATAAAGTTTTGGAGATGTGCAGAGTGCACGGTTCCCACGCCAAATTAGCCCCCTCCTCCTGTCGTCAAAAGCAAGGAAACGATATATAAGAAATAACTGCAAATTGAACTTTGAACTCCAGTTTTTGAGGGAAACTTTTCTCCAAGAGACAAACCGAGTGGAGCCCACTTTAAGAAAGAGAAGCAAAAATAGCACAAGGAGAAAGAGAGGGCGAAGCAAAGACACTTTTTTCTCTCTCATCCGGGTCCCAAACAAAGGAGAATGGAAGCTGGAAGAGTCTCTTGGCTGGAGTAATTTAAAATTAGTGTGGTCCAGTGGTAAGAGAGAGAGAGAAAGCACGACAAGAAAAGAAGAGCAAAGAGTAAGTAAGAGAAGCGACCTTGAGGCATTGAGAAAGGAAGCTTTAAAGACTTGCCTAATCTACTTTGTTGAAAAGTTTAGTTGTCCGGATGAAAAAGAAAGGAGATTAGTTACTAATCAAGAAATACTGGAGTAAAGTGTCTCAGCGGACAGTAAGGTATGGTTGTACAATTTTCTGTCCCAAAAGAGCAAGGAGAAGTGCACACAAACACTACACCGTGGAGAAAAACTCTTATATCACCTCTCTCCCACGGATATGAGATGTACAACGGGAGAAAGCAGGGAAGCTTGTTACGTCGACGGGAGAAGGGAAAGAAAGAGTTGAGTGATCAAGGAGTAAATTCCCTTTTGCTTCTGCTTCGTGTCGGAGTAAGAACACTGTGGAAATGAACGGGTGGTGGGTGATGTGATTACGTATTGTGTTGCGTAAAAGGAGACAAATGAAGGTGCTTATTAATAGCTCGACAAAAACACACTGATTCACCGGCCATTTGATTGTTTCACATTTACTTTCCCATATGTCTAACTTTCATTGTCAAAGTATGGGAACATCAAAGCCAAGGAAAATGATTGTTTCACGTGGCTCCTAATAGTTTCAACTGGCTGACTGTGTAGCGTAGAAGTAAGAATCGTTGAAAAAAAAATTGGAAGAATAGCAAAAAAAATTCAATGTCGATGAAATGCATTTGTGTGTGTTCCAAATGCGGCTCTCCTGCAGCAAATCAGTTCGAAAATTTCCGTTCAGTTCTCAAATTAGCCTGTTGAGTATTCATGCATAAGACTTCCAATTATTAATTATTGACATTTGCTATGCATAAGAAATATGTTTTACAGGGTGAATGTGGTTCAATTAACAAAATGCATGCAAGACACATAGCCGTTTCACCGGTTGTAATAAATTAATCAGATCGATCGAAACCCCGCTTGTGATGTCATTGTCGTCTAAATGTGTGCATAGTGCATATTAAATATTAGATGGGCATGTTTCATTGGAAGCCGAAGTATTTTTAAGCCTAAAGTCGTGCAAGTGCTGGGATTTGTTTCATGTCCTGTTTATATAATAAAAATGTCCACGAGGGGACACCATGTGATATTTATTATTCAAATTGCAGCCTTGTGTGATGCAAGCGCAGTTAACTTGAGAAAGCAAAACAACCTCAGAAACTTAATTCATTAGAATTTAAAATAATCACGTACTCGATCCTTCGTATTGTATCAAGATTTTCTTCGCAGATTGTTTCATAAGAACATGGAAATTCACAGGGATTATAGTATCAAAATTGTAAAAGGATATAAAATTAATATGAAGTTCACTGGCGAGGTGCAGCTGCTCTGGATCTTTCATCCCGAATTCGTTCAACATCTTTCCAGAAAGTGAGAATAGGTCGGGTGACAGACAGCTCTCCATTTAAAATAGCCCACAATCTACGAAAATATTTCCCAGTTTTTACGGTTAAGTTATGTATATAACCATAGTGGTAGCGGCAAAACATTTGCTGCAAATGCCACACAATTATCAACTCCAGCATTGAATACACACCTGCACTGCGTAAGAAACGCAGAGAATTCACCAGCCGACATTTTCGAGACAAATGCGCCTTCCTCATTGCGCGAACGAAAGAATCCAGTAAAGTCATCCTCCAACTAGTGAATAAAAACATCTCCAATCAAACAATCCTTCTCAGATGACGATTGTGAACTCAAAAGTACTCACCGAATCATCCGTGAATAGCGGGGTCTGAGACGCGGCCAGCGTTCGAACAGCGGTCAGGTACATTTGTAAATCGTGCCCCTTCTCTTTTATTATACGGCTGATCTCACACCGCACATCCCTCATTTGCAAAGTAGGATCGGAATTAGTTTTGATTCGCATATCCACCTTTTCACAAACATAGTATTAAAAGTATAAATTCAAATTGAGTCAACAATAATTCAAATCACGATCAAAAGCAGTGAAATGGTCTTACAGGTAAAACTGAGGGCGAATCTGAAAGAACTATGATAGGCGAATCTGCGTGAATCTCAGGACACTGATGAGTGTAATCATATTTCACAATTTGACCACGCAACAATTCTTCCAAAGCACCAACATTGCGAACTCCTAAATAAAAACAATTTAAAAATCAGCGGCGTACAAACATGTTTCCATGTTACAAATACAAACTCTGACAAACATTCCATCACTTAAGTTCTTTTAGATAGTTCAAAAAGAGATTTCTCTCACCCTTGTCATCAAACTGTCCCTCCTGCAGATGAGTCTCATCAATAATAACGTGTGTTCCGGCAGCCATCTGAAGCATTCCGGATTCTAATTGATCTGTTTCAATGTTTTTCCTATGAACAAAAATAAACATCTTTACCGTCATAAAAAACAACAAATATTTTTCAAATAAAAAAGGCACAGAATGCAATTTAAAAAGGTCGTTTAGTGTACCAAGGGGTTAGTGTCCAACTGTTTGCGTTATCAATGGTAAACTCCAATGACAACGTGCGACACACTAACGACCTGACAAGATCCAAGAACGCGACAGTCACTGCAGAGTCCCTCTGAATTCCGCTGATGTTCAGGGCATACTTGCCGACAGGCCCTCCGCCAACATCATCCCTCCGCGGCAAAGAACTGCAAGATTAAAGAATGAAAGGTAGTTAGTCATAATTGAGGCATTGATTGAAGATTCCCGAACAACTCGAATGTACTAAACACGAAACTTACATTGCCGCTGCCAAAGCTACCATTACATACACTGATGCGTAGCGATCACCGCCAAGTGCCAAGCTCGTTAACTCTCGAAGAGTTTGGATGCACTCTGGAACATTAATATTTCCGAATGGGGATGCTGGAAACAATTTTCCCTCCAGAATTGGCACAGCAGGATTTCCATCCGCCAGTTTGATACACGAGAACACGTAGAGTGTAGGCAGCTTTTTAATTTTGGGATAAAACCCGTTCTCCTAAGAAGTGTTAAAATAAATCAAATTAAAACGCTTGCAAGAGATCACAAAAGTGACAGAAACACCATAAATGAAACCAGGGTTGGTTACCTCAAGAGTTAGATCTGAATTACTTGGATTATCCGTGGAGTTATAGGTCTTTTCATCGGCTTCAAAAATTCCTGTTACTTCAACTAAATCATTGGGCATAAATTTTGCTCCGTAGATCTGTAAATCATTCAATCTCATGAAAGTTTAATGAAATCACCTGCCAATCTACATAAAAAACCAGTGACACTACCTTAAGAAGGGAAACGATAGGTCTTGTTGACGCCATATTCTTGAACAGTTCTGGGTAAACTTCTCCGTAATTAGGCAGTCTTAACGGACTCATGTCATTTTTCACAATGTTAATTTTCATTCGTTTTTCATCAAACCCAATCCCTAATACGCTCTTCGATATAAACGAATAAACAACGTTTGTTGAGTCTGCAAACCTCCTCAATTCGAAATAAAGCAAAATATCTTGACGAACAAAATATACTTCTTCATACCTCCGAATCACGGCACAGATCCTGAATCCAAGCATTTTCTCCCGGAGGAGAAATTCCAATAAACATTTCTCGCTCGGAAATTGGGGATTCGTTGTACTCCTCCAATGTCATGTCATCCTGCTACAAAACCGAAACAAATTGAAAACTTGACTTTCAGCATGGTGAGTGGTTGCTTTTGTCGCTGGCAAACACGATGTTAGTGTGTTTGGTTTTTGAGCTAGAGTACTTACAACGTCTCGCAAAAGTGTGGACATAGTTACAGGTACGCCACCGCGACTGGCTACAACTGTGCTAGGGCACATTTCCGGTCCAAGACAGTCTTGTATAATGCATCGAAAGCTCACCACTTGTCCCTGCGAAACGCTATCTTCTGCCATGTTATTAAGCAGAGGGACCTGCAAACAAATAATTAATGGTTCGGCCTTTAACAGAACAGGACCACAATAATGTAAGCTTCGCCTTACGTATGGAACTGCAACGGTATTAAGTCGTCTTGAGCATTGCTTGAGGTTCAAAATCTTCAGAATCTCCTTTTCCCAGTTTAGTGTCGATAGAGATGGACACATCATCGGTTTCCGGACTGAACAAAAATTACCACAGAAATGTTGATACTTTCGCAACCAAAGTATTTAAAAATGGATCAAGTCAAAGACTGGTAAGAGAAGGAGTGAAGGGCATAAAACCTCTTACCAAATAGTTCATTTACATAGCCCCTCGGATCTGCAATGAATTCCTCGTAGTCAAGCTGCTCCCAAATGTCTCGAACAAAATCATGAAGTTCGAGTTCGTAGAACGTTGGCCCAACAATACGATCTAGGTTCCAGTTGGGTGCCGTCGGGTTCCCGGCTTCCATCGTGTAATTCTTTGAGAACGATTTACCGCAAAACTCGCCTCGCGCACCAATCTATACAAATGAACAAAGAATTGAATTAATTAAATATCTAAGACTGAAAGGACGGCAAATAACGAAGATCATGTAACATAATGTTGTCCCCGGTGTAGCTTCCAATTCCAATTGACAGTGTCAATGTCAACTTACCACTCTTTGAAGCAAATGTGAAAGGTAGGAAACCTTAACCAAATATTCACAAGGTAAAAACTTCGATCCTCAATACACAATATCAAACTGTGGAAAGTCTCTGACATCTGACGTTTATTCACTTAATTTTTAAATGTTCACGCAGTAATTACAGCTGCTGCCAGCAAACTAGCAATGTTGTTTTAATGAACACAGAAATTTTACAACTGTACTCAAACACTGTTTACTCTCTCAGGCAACTTACTAAAATGAAACAGTTCTCTGGCTCGACGAGTGTCAATCTTTCAAGTTCATGCACATTGTGTGTTTTTTTTGGCAGAAAAGGAATTCTTTCACTCTTCCGAGAGGAACATGACAATGGATTGCCTCCATGGTCTTGGAGGCGGCTAACTCTATGACTCCGACTCTGGCTATGAGTTACCTGAACATGCAGAAAAAGCTTCAAGCTTCTGTCTTTGTCAATAATATGAGTCATGCAGTTTGGAGAAAGCATTCTTGACGAGACGAGTCGATGTCAAAGTTTGTTTTTATTGTAAACCCATCAAATTTTACAATGTGACGACACTATAGACACAAATTGTATATATCCAGTCCACATCTTCACAGCGTGTGTTGGACCCTGATCTAAGAGTAATTCTTAAAATCGTACGAGAGAGACGAGCATTTTTTGACGAAAAATTACGCTTTACTGTAAAGTGCGTTGTGACTGGAACAGTGTTTCTGGATCTCTGCAATTGAAAATGCTCGACATTCAAGATGAGCCACGATGTGAGACTATCTAGTAATCACAAAAGGGTGTCATTTCCTCAACTTTGGCGTGTTCTTCCCTTTGACATTGTACAAATTCCACTAGCACTACCAATTGTATGCGAGTTTACACCAATAAGCAAAAGGATCATCACATATGAGGAATTGATGGCGATGATGATTACAGCGAAAACCGGGTGTTTCCAATGTCTGCACGACTGGTTACTTTGCATTCGCTTCGCTCGCATGAGGAGCATTTTTTGTTTCTTTAGGAGACACGTTTTTTGACGATTTCTTTCATAAATACAAAGGAGAGATATTATTCAGCCTAATAATGTAGTCGTCTCGAGCGGTACAACAGTGGCACAGACTAGAATAGGAAGGCTTAGTTTTTATATTTCTACATGACACCACAACAACGGCTTCCAGAGCGTTAACAACAAAAATATGTACTCTAATAAAGAATCTTATTTACAAACAAACATTTTCCAACAATCTCCCACGTGAGACTAAAACTAAAACAACATAATATCTAATGTTAAATATATGACAAACGATTACGACTACAATACATTTTAATATCGGTGCTGGAACGGAAACTAGTTTTAATTGTAACAAGTCACAATAAGTTTACTTCAGAAATTTTCGTGAGAAAATCCAAACAATTAGCACTACCTTGTTGAATTGTACTCACACTCGCAAAGAATCGTTTACGGGCGACCTTCAAAATCACAAAGTCGTACATTTCATATCTGTCCAAAAAGGCATTATGCGAGTAGTGGTCAATGCTTTCTCGTGTCATATTTAGCTGCGGTTTAGTAACGTAACGGCACATTTTCGAAACCGACTCGATAGCGGCACGTTGACGAGCCAAAACGTTTGTGCATACTGTTGCACAACCAGGTTAAAACCAAAGAAGTACTCTGATTTGACCTGTCTTGTTTATATATCTGTGTGCTGCCCTATTTCCTAGTGGATGTCGAAATCTGAAATCGATACTCTTTCCCTTGAATTCTAGTCGACGATTATATTGGAAAACAGTTAAGAAGTTCACATTCATCTGGTACTGGTTACTGTAAAAAAAACACTGGATGATTGACGCCTACATGTACACTGCTACCCCTGAAATAAATATTTCGTTTAGTTTAACATTTCCAGTAAAAGCAGCAACGGCAAATCGTTGCTGCTGTTTATGTTTGCACCATTCAATTTCTCTTGCATCCCTCGCACTAAATTCCTACATGAGCTTGTTGAACATTCCCAGTCGACGTGTTTTGTTGAAGAGTCTATCTAATTTGTATATCACATTCGCATTGCCAAAATACTCGGAACTGTTACACATTTATACATTGTAGTAGTACAACATCATAAAAAACGATCCCTACTCTTTCTCAATCACTCTAATTACCCATTTTGCGCTGAGCAAACCGGAACCATTTTTAGAGCCGGTGAGTCCGTTGAAAAATTGGATAATATCAAACGTTTTTTTTTTGCGAGTCAATATAAAAAAATTCCGGCGAACCATTGAAGTATATATATACCTCTACATGCATGACTATACATACTTCCTACGGCTATACAGCTACAGGGTAGAGATAGACGGTAATAACGAATCATCAGCTTTAAGGAAGACTTCCCATGTTCATCAACAATACATTACAATGCGGAGTAAACGATTGGACTTAACAATTGTTCGTTATTAGCAATTACTGTACGTTAAGGGCTTACCAAATTCGAAACGTTTGTTAGTGTGTCTGATTGTCAATGAACGGAGAAGCACTTCGGAAAGTTGATGTTTCCCTTACAACGTTAAGATAAGTGTATGTCAATTTTCGTAATTTATATGCCACTGGACATTAAAAACCACAACGCGCAGGCTTCGCTGTAGCTAAACGTACAAATTATCAGTCACCCATTGTGGTTAACTTGCTACACTAGTCTCGGTGCTTAGTTTAGGTGCCACATTCATGCAGAAACTATCGTTTCTGCCAGCTTCTGCTCAAGGTTCAACTTCAGTAATTGTGATCGAACCGCGCCACAAGTCTCGAAACTGCTTTCGTATCAACCCTACAATAAAGATTGGTATCAGAGTACATGGTACGATGTACAAGAGTGCGGGTTGCCCAGTCCGGCTGATGTACAGCGCAACAAACGCAGACGCCAATCCAACTATGTATCCTGCGAAACAATATCATTCGAGATTAGACAGGAAACTGGCTCAAAGATTGTAAAAAATGTGAACGAGTATTTCTTACCGATCATTGTGGTTATGAAATAAGGTCGTAGTTTATCCCCTCGGAAGATATCGAAGGAATTGGCGAAGCCTACCAAAAACCCTGGTATAATGATGTCGCCAAATCCGAGCAACGAATAAGAACCTTCACTCAGACACACAGAAGGTCCTTGAGATCTGGGGATTTTTACTAGGAGCGGCAGTGACTCGCCAGAATTCCCACCAGTTGCGACCTCCACCATCACACTTTTCCCGTTCTAATCCGACAACCAAAATTATGACGAGTCAGTCACTTTGTCAGTTTACACCAGCAAATACTATTTAAGTATTTCACTTACCGACGTAATGTATGGTGTAATGAACACAAAGAAAATGTCGTAAATAAACAACATCGACAGGAGGACAGTGCATATTTGCAGGTTGGGAATCCTGACGTTTTGAATGATATGAATACTGAAAGAAACATTCAATTACAGCTCAGTTACTTTAACATTCACACCTCCGTTGACGCCCGCAGCCAAAAAAAATTCACAAGTTACAGTATACATACCAAAAGCAAATCCCGAGGAAATCCTGCAGTATCCATATGCCAGAGTGATGACGAAACACAAACCAGAGGATTGGCAAAGCCAAGCAAATTGCGGCGAGCAATATCTGATGGATGCCGCAACCACGAATCCTGTTAACAACAATATCACTCATCTTTCAACTAAACCTTGAAGATTATAATCACATATTTTTTTAGTGTACAAACCGTGGCATGCATCCATCTAGTTTGAAAATGCCAGCGATCTGATTCAGTATTTCGTAGGTCGAACGCCCAGATGCGAAACAGAATACGGCCATGAAAAAGTAAACTGTAAAAACACAAGATTAGAATTAATACCGACAAAACTTAAAAGTGTACTTAAATTAACTATTATACTAGTTAAAGGACCTACCCAAGTACTCGTAAAAGTAATAGAGGAGCAGCAAAGTCGCACTAATAAACACAACTAAGGTCAACACCAGCGAGATGGAGAAACTGACTTGCACATTTTTCGGTTCACCTGAAGACGTACTGGACCCCTCTAAAATTTGCTGCCTGCTACTGGTACTGAGCATTACAATACAACATTGTTAGCTTAAATATCAGTTAATGTTAAAATCAGCCATTCTGTCACAAATATGTACCTCTGGAGATCCTGGTATGGGCCAGTCAATGACCCAAGAGCGACACACACACTCGCTATCACCCACAACAGCAGGATACTAGCGTCAAAAAACGTGCTGTCCAGCTCGATGCTGTGTATTTGTATAGACAAGTTCAGCTTCCCCTTAATAAATTCCTAGACAAACAATCAACTTGATAAAACAATGCAATCTTTACAACGACCTTAGTCACAACATTTGTTGTGTCGTAAACTCACTTTAAGCCGATTCAGCGTCTTGTTCCCAACCTCTCCGAATAATTCCAATCCGAAGCTACTATTGAGTTCATGCCTCTCGTATAAATTTAGAAAAAATCCTTCACCGTGGCTACTCTGTTGAGTTATGATTATAAAAAAAAAAAATAAAATTACTAATGCAGAAATTCACTAATCCCAATTTTCAAACGTCAAGTACATGATCATTATTGATGTTTACCTTTGTAAAATTAATGTACTCTTCTAGTGAGCAGTTATCATGTTTCTGTAACAGAATCATTGTATTGTTTCCAACGTCGATTGGGGTTGAGTCGTTACAAACATTCCTTGTAGTGGCATCCTCAAATCGGTAAGTTTTCTACACGACATACACGAATTGGACAGTAGTAAACAATTACAGAAAAAATAGAAACGAAGTATATAATAATATGATGTTTATTCTCTCAATTCTTACTTCCGGCTCTGACGGTAGTTCAAATACGTTAACTTGGTACGTGAAGCAAAACTCCTGCGACTCCACACTCTCGACTGCCGTGTCATTTGCATCGTGACCCGAAGCTCGTAATAGTCCGATTCCGTATTTTTCTTCTGACTGTGAAACAATAAAAACAAACCCAGCAGTAAAAAAAACTGACTTGTGCACGTACAAATTAAAATCTCATTTAACTCCGTACAGCTACTAACTCACCTCGCTTTCGGCAAGGTGTACCACTAATCCCACCACCAACAGCGTCGCAAAACTCCTGTAATTGAGTCCTCGCATTGCTCAAAATTTGTTCTGGAAAAAATCAAAGAAACCAAAAAATCTTGGGAGTCAGATTTGATTATTTCGATATATACATAATATGACTTTTGACCCTCAAATGTCGTTTGCGAAGTTGCGACAAATCGATACCTATTGCATATTATTAATAGCTTTAATTCTTACTTTCCCGTCCTGACTGGCGAATGAACCAATGACCCAGACGACGATAGACGTTGGAAGCTGACGTAAAACTCCGGAGAGGTGTTTTAAATAGTTTAAAGAAACGAACACTTGGCAAAATTGAAGCAAATCATGTTTCACTCTCGGCAAGCTCACTCGTTGTAATCTTAGCAGCAGGCGCCCATGTTTATTATTATCGTCATGAGCTGACGGAACAAAGCTTTTAGAAACGTTGCACAATATTACT
>JAHZMW010003772.1:0-14687 GCA_027743745.1 Alloscopus bannaensis
ACAGAATTGTAGCTAAAGGACAGGGCTACCAGGAACAACTCGCAAATTATAATAAACCGTGAAAAATAAAACATGGCAAGCTCGAAAAGTTGCCTAAATTAGGAGAGTTCACCCTTAGTATTATCAATATCACAACAATATGTATGTTGTGATATTTTTCTCAAAGAAATAGCTTTTCAAGTGCGTTATATCCCACTACAAAAATTTCGCTGAGAGGACAAAGGATAAAACTGTCCAGCACTTTCAAAATGAAGGTATTCGGAGAACAAGTATATATAGAATGTGTTGGGGGCACGCAATTGCGGAAGGTTCCTACTCTGTCCAACGGTTTCACGTAAAAATGTCGAAGGTTTGTCACGGAATAGAGGTGCCACCAATTACGATATGCAGTGCTTCCAACGCGTCTTTCTAATAGCTTTTGAAGCTGAATAGTTTGTGATGCTCCTCTCTAAGGTGTAAGCCAAATGAGCAGGAACCCGAACACATCGAATTCACAACAAAAGGAAATCTTTCTTTATTAAGAAGGAAAACTTCAATCAATTACTTGAATTAAATTATAGCTTTTAAACCAAATAATTATAGCTGTCTTTACAGCTCAAAATGACAAATTTAATGTCCGAATCAAGGGAACACGTCTCTCTCCTTCAGAGTTTTACGAGAGTGTAATGGAAGCCAAAAGAGAAAGGCAGAAAGAGACGCGTAAAGATCAAAAACCTTCAACTTGAAGCATGCTCGCCTCGTTTTACACATACAAACTACAAAGGGGAAGTTGAGACTTCCCAGGAACAAAGAAACAACGGTGGAGTTATTAGCAGTTTTTGTGATACTCCCACCACACCTACTGCCCCTAACTCACTGGAAATAGGAGTCTTAACTCTAAAACGAACCAAAAATGGTCAGAGAATACTGGAGAAAAATGGGTGTTCAACAACAACTAACTACAACAAAACAAAGTCGTCCTGTGTACTCGATTCCACCTTCTGGTGAAGGTTATATCACTGGGCTTGAGAGGCTTCACGCCTCCACCCAACATTCACACGCTTTAAGGTTTTGCCATCCGCGTGAGTGCACTCGCACAATCGGGTAATTACTCCCGGGCAAACATTCAGTCGTGTACACAAGGACATCGAAGGAGACAACAATGAAAAAGAATAAAAATCCTCCAATTCCCTTCGCCAAATCTAAACCAAACAAACAATACAAATTACTTTTTGTAAATCTGACAGAAACTACAAAAACAAAACTCAAAATGACAAATTTAATGTCCGAATCAAGGGGACACGTCTCTCTCCTTCAGAGTTCTACGAGAGTGTAATGGAAGCCAAAAGTGAAAGGCAGAAAGAGACGCGTTGAAGATCAATAACCTTCAACTTGAACCATGCTCGCCTCGTTTTACACATACAAAATACAAAGGGGAAGTTGAAACTTCCCAGGAACAAAGAAACAACGGTGGAGTTCTTAGCAGTTTTTGTGACAGAATGATCAGTAGGTACGAAACAACAAATTCGAAGGAATAACCAAAACATCCCGGCCCAACATCGCCAGTGGGAACCTGTCTAATGAAGAAGAAAATTTAAAAAAAAACTTTCAAGAATGACCCCTCAGCATCTGTGAGAAGTGCCGCCAAGAAATTAAAAATCAAACCGTCAACCCTACGCAGTATTAAAGTTGACAAATTTGGCTTTCATTATTATTGTGCAGAGTCACCAGAGTTTGCTGATACACATTGTTTATATGTATTACGTACAGGGGAATGCTAGTTTTCCATTTCGGAATGTTCCCAAATTGGTAATAATACTGCTTATATTGATTATTTTTGTCTTTGCTGCTCTGGGATTCATTTGACGGTTTTCAGAATATTTGTATCGCTTGTATGAAAACATGGTTTGTAAATTCCCTCCTCAATCATTAAGTAATGCATTTTAAAACCCAACTTTCTCAAACTGGGGCATGTGACCCAGAAAACTGTTTTATCCAGGAGATGCACGAAAATGCCCTCTACAACCTGCCTGTCTTCTACAAGTAACCTGGGAGTTTTGCCTCAAATTTTGTGAGAAACATTCATTTTTGTTTAAACCACTGTGCTCCGGCAGAGATGCATACCTTGATGGGATGTTCTATACTGAAAACAAATTTATTGAAACCAACGGACTCCATTGCGAGTACTCCACTTCTGTGGTTTAAAGGTCCGAATTTTAATGACCGAGTCAATAAAAAATCCGAAAATAGGAGTCAATAGTTTATCGCTTTTGGGTCACTCCAATGTGTACATCGTATCCAACTCCGCCATTTGTACGCAGTCACTTCCGGACACGGATCGTCTTTCCCGAACTTTTAATACATTACAATAAAAATGTTTCCGTCAAAAATTGAAAATTTATTGCAAATTAACTAACATATTACGATAAAGATAAGTGAATAGATTATAATGAAAGTTTTGTATTTTTGAAGTTTTACACAACTAATCCCACTATTCCCATCACTAAATGATTTTAAATACTTTTTAGCAAACTTTAAAACCCAACCAAGATTTTTAGGCAACATGTAAACCATCTAAAAATTAAAGAATTTTGTTATATTTGAAAAAAAATATAAAACGCTAAAGTTACTTTGGTAACTTATTTGGATTTTTAGTATCAGTAAACGGTTATCCTTATCTTTCAGAAACAACATTTGAAAAAAGCGTGGATTTAATATCTTGGTGGCATAAGTAGTCGGCAATGTACACAGACAAGGAAGAATCACTTTTCGTTTCTGATCAAAGCCAATTTACTCTTCGCGGAGCTCCAAAAACAGCCCAAAGTTACCGAAGACTGTCTATTATGCAATGGAACAATTTGATAATGAAAGAGGACAACTGTTTAAAAAAGCTGTGAGGCTGGTTATTGCAAATAAACTTGAAGATGTACTACCAATTTGCGAAATCAACATGCTTGAAATAAATACATTTTTTATAATCGTTGGAATGGCAGATATGTTAAGCATTTTACATTAAGAGAAAGTCTGGCCGATGGCAGAAAGTTTTCACTTTGTCCTGAATTCCTTGCTTCATTTGCGATATTTATTCACTTAATTCTTTTCAGAAGAGGTATTCACATGAAGACCGTGAGTAAACTTTCTTTTTGATGTATGGACACCAAATACATGAACTCTTTATTAAATATGTCAAACTGAAAAGATTTCAATAAATGCGCTTGATTTGTTTGGATTATGCGATTGGTTTTTGTAACCAATGTACAAGCATAAACAGGACGTGTAGCAAATAAATTATTGTGCAGCTTTAATTCATCTAGTTGTACCTAAGAAATCCTGCTTTATGTTGAAGAAGATGAGATTTACTCAATCAATATTTGTGTGGCCGGACAATACCACAAAAAAGGTTAATGCTCTTTGAGACAATCCTTAAACGATCACAGCTAAACCGCTGCATGGTAAAAAAATTAACAACGCACGCATAAAACCATATTCGCCGATCTCAATGGTTTTGGAGATGATGGCATACTATCCTGCTGAATAAATAAAAATACTGCTGTAAGGTCAAAGTTACAAACTCAACAATTCATTTCTGCCAGCGCTCTCTTTTTCCAAAGTCACATCAAACTTGCCAACATTCAAGTGTCATTTGTGTGTGTGTGTGAGAGAGAGAGTAAACGGTTTTTTTCAGGTCTCGAAGCATTAACTTTAGAATTATTTATCAGTTGGTATTTGTGAATTTAAAAAATCGACAATAGTTACAAACTGAAGCTGAAACTCACCACGACATAATTATTTAAGCTGTGATCCGAAATTCAATATTATTTACTGGTTTTTGAGCTACTTCAAAAACGTTGAGAATAGTCATTCTGTACCAAGAAGATAATCAACATCACATCAATTTGAGGAGCAGGGGGACCAAGCACGTATTCAACCCAAAAAAACCTTTGAAGTAAGGGAAAGAAATCACTGTGCAAGTTATGCATGAGTTCGAAGCCAAACTGGCCTGATGACACAGTGACCTTTCCCTAGGAAATCAGAACCCAAAACTAGGCTATTCCATTAGTAACAATAATTTACCGTAAAATAGCGTTTAAAATGAACCTAAGCCAGAAAGTAACCAAATGGATTCCTTGCTTTGTGTGTACTATGAGAGGGACTTTTACCACTGACGACAGAAAAGGAAGCTGGACATGCCTACATTGTTCAGTAATCCAATAACTACCACATGCGCATAAAAACCCCCTACATGACAACATTATAAGCGGGATGCCCAATAATACTTAAATAAAATTGCAGTTTGCATATCAAAATGTGAATGGCATAAACTCTTCCATGTTCGGAATACGTGAACTACTCAACAAAAAATTTCACTTACTGTTCTTAGGAATTGCCAAAACGAAACTCGATCCTCAACGTGACTACACAAAGCAGTTCGAAGTCACCAACTTTGACATACAGTGTCATGATAGGGAGATGGCAGAAGGTACAGGAATGATTAGTTATATTAACTCACTAGTCAAGTACAAGATATTAGACCTAAACATCAAATTACCTAATTGTTCAAATGCCATAGTGTCAAATTTGTTATCAAAAGTGTCAAACCAGTCATAGTGACAACAGTTTATAGCCCTAACTATTATTATCATGATTAGCATCACAAAAAAGATGATTTAGGGTTAGGAGATTTTAATGTAGAGATTTTGAAAACCAGCCATAGTGCTAAAAAATTGAGTGCCGCCTTTGCAAGTTTCAATTTTCACCAGATATTCAGCTGCCCAACTCGAGTCAGTGTGTATAGATATAATATTAACAAAACTACTAGAATAACCAGTACGTTAATTGATCCCATTTATGTGGCGAATAAAGTGATGTATAGTAATGCGGATGGAATTAGAATGTTGCTACTGTGATCACACTTTAGTTTGTGTCTCACGCAAAAAACAAGGTGAAATTTCAAAGACACAGAAAGATTAGCTACAAAAACTATCGTAATCTTGACCACGACAAATTATCTGACGCTCTCATAGCTACATGCTGGAATTGGCTTACATTTGTTAGTATTAATATTGCTCTCAAACAATTTGAAAAAGTCAGTATGATGAATGAAAAATCCGTGTATTAGTAACCAATTATTAGAAGTTGCGAATGAACGTGACAAATTGAAGACAAATTTAGAATATCGAAATCATGGTTTGACTGCGAAAAAAACGTACTTTTAAATAAGGTGTGAGCAGCGTAAAAATTCTACAAGTGCGTGGGCGATTATGAATGAATTAACGAAATACAAAAACAAAATACAAGTAGTAATTTCCAAGTTTATATTTTTGAATGCAATGCTTCTCAGCGAGGAGAGGCATTCCCGTCAAAGTGTATAGTGATAGTGGCAGCTCATTCGACGGAGGTGATGCTTTGTTTAAAAGAATGTTGGCACCATCAACGCACAGCAATCAGTGTGAACGTAAATTGTCCTCATCAGGGAAATAATTTTTGTTCTCGAGTCCGTCCGCACCACACAAACGGGCTTTTCAAAGGCAAATGCAGGTGTAAAATCTACAAAGTTTCATCTCAAAGAGTGGAGGGAATGGTTACCCCGATTCAGGAGTTCGAGACTCTGCTTTGTTTGGTGGAAGCATTCGTCAACTCACAACCCTTGTGAGCTTTATCCAACGACACTACAGATGGTGGAGTTTTCACCCCATCTCACCTCCTTGTCGGTTCACCCCTCAATTCCATTCCGGAGCCAGACCTAACACAGGTCAAAGTCAATCGTCTCTCGCGGTGGCAAAAACGCAGCAAATGTTCCAGCACTTTTGGAGACAGTGCCGCGGCGAGTACCTGACTTCCCTCCAGCAGACGTACAAGTGGAAGAAGAGACGGGCTCATTTAGAGATTGGGGAATTGTCATCCTCAAAGACGACAACTTGCCACCAAGTGAAGGCTTGGTCGTATCATCGCAACCCATCCTGGAGCAGACGGTTGTGTTGGAGTCGTTACGCTAAAGACAGCTATAAATAAAATACAAAATTTAATTGCCAAACTAGCAAAATTAATTTTAAGCAATTATCATTAATTTATTACTTTTAGACATTGATTCATAATGATAATTTAGTTTTTTCATTTTTGGCATTTCAGATGGACCATCATGTTGCAGAGCAGAGATCCCCACCAGTTTTACAACTATGAGGCACTGCGAAGTGTTCCTTCAAGGAGTTTTATGATGGCTGGTGCGAGGATAACATCCTCAAACAGTTCTGCGTTCTCAAAATAATGGTGAAGGTTTTTTGTCATCGCCGTGATGGATCCAGCCACCCTACCTTTATCCTAATTTTGCATCCCTTTCATTTGTTTTGTTAACAAATCAGTATTTCTGTTAAGTTCGCTTACTCAATGTAAGTCGAAATGGGCGGTGTTTGGTGGCGTATAAATTTTTATGCGTTTATGCATTCCTTGTGTGTTTTATGCAAGTGATCACCAAGACGGTTCATCTCAAACGATGTAAATTACAACCTAGAAAAGTAATGTATTTTTTCATGAAACGGATGAATTTTTTGTTTTCTTCAGCGGACTTTGTTCTATTTTTAAACCCAAGCCTTCACGTTTTCTTTTGTTTTAATTTACGTACATTTTTTACATGAATCACTCCGCGTCCCTTTTCTTTTATTCAGTACGGTTTTGTCATTTCGTCAAGAATCACTTCTTCTCTGATTCCGCACAATCCAGTCCAATTTTAATATATTTTTAATGAGCAAAAACTTCACAAAAAGTGTTGACTCCTATGTAATCTTTAACTAAAAATACTAATTTTACGACGACAGAATAAAGCAAATATTTTTGTATTTTCAAAGAAAAACTGAACATGAAAATCATTTAAACACCCACCATAAATAAGTTTGTCATTCCATCCAGAGTTAGGCAAGTCATCTCAAAAATATATGGGGAAACATCACTGATTTTTTTGGCCTCACTAGCGGAATGACAAACGGCCATCTAAACGGACGGACTGATTGTATTTACGCTCTTATTCTAATTTAAATTTAGTTTCATTTACAGTTTCCATATTAGCAAAACAAAAAACAAAATATTTCATGAATACAACAGTATTGTATTTTTCGTATGCACTAAAGTGGAGAAAAAATTGTTTCGACCAATAATAATACCAATAAATTATTCCATTATTTCAAATATGCCACAAGCAAACCATGTTTGAGCACTTAAGATAATTAGCACCAGCAACCTATTACGACAAAGTTGGCACGCAAGCAAATGCGGAGTTTTATCAGCGTGCTTTCAAACTTCGATCAATTTGGTAAGCTAAATTTTTAACTCCGATAAAACTACTGTACAAGTATTGAAAGCATCAAAATCAAAATGGTTTCCAATCTTTTCCAATTTATTTCCATGGTATACATCCTACGAATTATTCCCATCTCCCAATGTGACCGTTATTTCTTTCATCGAGGCTCCTTTCAACAACTGTACAACAAAATCATACTCACACCTTCTGACAACGACGACCTGCTCCTCCCCTACGTAAAAATGGAACAAGCCGCTGAAACCTTCCCCAAACCTGACGCTTTGCTCAATTTGACAGACTACATCAACCAATTTTCCAGTTGCTTCGTGGTGATCAGAAATGACGCCGGAATCAACACCCCAAATTTGGGACAGCCCATCTTTATTCGTCGACACACACCGGCATTGCTGGAAATAGAAAAGTTTGATGAGAAAGAAATCAATTTGGTAATGTTTTACACCGGATTTGATTCCGTAATTAATATGAGCTGTTCTACAAATTGTGAATGTCTTTTGTCTTCACTACTTACAACGGACGCAGAAAACTTCAAATTCTGCATGGATATTCGCTACGACGAATTCGTCTTTCAAACGCGCACCTGGACGTGCCAAGTGGAGGTGGATTTATTTCCAAGCAAAATGATAGAAACGAGGTCAGCCCTGGATAAAGTTGAATATCACGACCTATTTGAAAAACGACATCGAATCTCAAGCACCAACCAATATCCTGTTGCACTTCATCTACTCATAGTGGCCAATGACAACCTTAGCGTCGACCAGCTCCTCATGTCGAAACTGTTGTTGTCCTATTTCCGTAAGGAACACAGGATATTCCAAGTTTGTCACTATAGTTTGTATCAGAAGACAGCTAAGATTGAAGGCTGCACCTTAAATGTAAAAAAGATATGCGAAGAATGCTACTTGGAGTACAACAACGACTGGGGTTCCGGAAAAGAAAAACTGGACAAATGGATTCATAGTTTGCGTCAAAAATTTGGGAATAGATTCAAGCGAGTCAACGGAGGCGATGAAATGGCTTCCTGGAGACGCCGGGAGGAAACACTACTCATTGACCGGCTCCTCAAAATGGAAAACCATAAAATGATTCCTCATCTGAAATCAAAGAAGGAACAATTTCTGGTCCTGTTCACATCACTGTTTGGCGCGGCCAGCCTTGTACAAAATTACACAATTTTTGATCCCCCAAAAGCTACGAAGGAAGCAAAAAACACTCCATACTTGTTCGTGCGGTTGAGAAAAATTCTGGAAAATAATGAGCACTGCTACACCTGCCTCAAATTGCGCAACAGTTTCACCGCTCTCAGCTTCATCAGTTGTGGAAAACCTCCAAAACCGTCTTTACATGCTGGAAAATTGCTGAGTTTGATGGATGTCAAAGCGTGGCTTTTAACTGTTGGAATTTGCTTCCTTATCATCCCAGTCGCCACAAACATTGTGGAACGGTTGGCAATAAAAATTCGGAGAGAAGCTAGAAACGTTGGAATTTCAACAACGATGTTCTTTGAGCAAATCCCAGTATTGCTACAGGAACACAATCCATTTGGTTCTTCGAGGCTGAGGTCGACGTCCATGATGTGGGTTGTTGGAGCGACATTCATTTTGTTCACCTGCCTTCGAACAGTTTACCAACTGGACAACGTTTACAACTTGCTGGGTCCTCGACTCGTGTATCAGTATGATTCACTTCAAGCATTGATTCAAGATGGATTCCAAGTGTTTTCTGGATACGATGTCGAAGGTTACCAGGGATTTCCTGATAAAATTTACATATTGTCAAAACACCAAATTCTGGTAGGAGATGAGCGTGAAGAGTCCGTAGAACTGAGTACTTATGTCACAAAGTCGAATCCGGTGGAGCATGAAATCTACAGAGGGTCTAAAGCATACCCTGAAATTTTGGGATTAATTGCCAATTTCACAAATAGATATTATTATGATTCGCTACATGGTAAGTGTAAGTACGACGCTTGCTTGCGTGAGGCTCAATTCAAGATGTTGGGACAACGTGTTGAAAGTTGCGACAATGTCGCGGTCCTAGTGACGAAGCGGCAGTCCACTGAAATTGCCACAAAGTTGCGGAGTAATGCGACCATAAAAAATTCGAATGTTCGTGTTGACATCGGTAGAAAAACTTGGAGAAGATATTCTGAAAGTTCAAAAGAGTCCGAGTATATCTTCACTAATCCTGATTGGTATGTATGGATTTCCGGGACAGCGCGATGGATCATTGAGCAGAAGTTGAGATTGTTTATGCAAGCAGGAATTATGGATTGGTGGGATTCTATAATGGCCTGGGATCGATTTATTCCTGAACGAGATGTAACCTTTGATGGATCAAATATGAAGGAAAAAATTCTTATTGTTAAAGTCCTTGGAGGAGGACTGCTAGCAGCAGCGGTTGCCTTTTGGGTAGAATTTTATAGGGTTGTTGACACATTTCTGACAAGTGTAAAACTCAGTTGGAGAAAAATAATTAATATTTAATCTGAGCACTCCACGAATTCAAGTCGTACGTACAAAAACAGGAATTATATTACATAAAAAAATCAAAGTGTGTTTAAATGCATGTGAAGAGTTTGGATGTTTATAAATTATTATGTTGTCATTTCTGTATTGTCGTCATAATATTCTAATAAAAATTTAACTGTTCTGCTAATTGAGTTACCTAAAAGCTGGCAGGCTTCATTTTAGAAAGCTGTAGTATATCTTTATGGTGTAGCCTTAAGCCAGCGCCTGAACGTTCTACTTAGGCGCACTGGAAATAATCAAAATTTTGCCCGCTTTTAAATCGTCAATTGCGAAATATTGTATATTGTCATTTCTACTGAGTTTAATGAAACAATGTTTTTTTAGCATAAATATTCTAGGGTTTGACATACTAATCTGATACAACGCCAACTGCATGAGTATTCCTGCAAAGATTATCCAATTTCTAGGGTTTTTGTATATCTTAAAACGAGGAGCAAATATTAAACGTCTCAGCCATTGCGACGTCCGTTTTTTTTGTTTCATTTGTCATGATAATAGGTTTCAGTTCCTGTAGCTATTTTATCAATTCTAGTAACGTAGTTTTGTAATTTTTAACTGTTGTTTTTTAAAAGTAGTACTCGCACAATGTAGAAATTACAAAGTTAAAATACAACAACCACCAATAAATCATACGTGACATTAAAACAATTAATCGACAAGTTGGTTACGTTGTATAAGCTTGCATATTATCAAATTTCAATTAAAATGATTAAAATTACCTAAACTAAACATACCAGGATATCCACGCTTAATCTTGAAGCCAGCAAACATTTCTCATTGGCTGTAGCTGCTGGAAATGATTAATTAAATACCATAAAACTCCAGCCACCTTTGTCCAGATTCCTTTCACCTTACTTCAACAACATATAGTTAAACTAAGTACTTGTATAACGCCGTTTTATGAGCACTTAAAATAATTTCGTCATCGCAGCAGAAAAATTTAGCGAACATATTTGTCTAACCACTTTGTATTTCTATTGTTCCACGATTTTACACTATCGAACTCCACAAGCTTGTTAACCAAAGCGAGGCATTTTTTGCAAAAACTTTGTTACAATCCAATTTTAAAAGAAAACCAAGAGAAATCCATCGCAAATACATTTCGAAAATTTGAAATCAAAATGGTTCTCTACTTTTGTCACTATCTCTTAATCACAGTTATTTTCACCCCTTTTTTAAATTGCAAACAGGTCATCTTCTATCGAGGCTCCTTTGAGCAACTCTACGCTCAAAAGATTCTTAAACCCAAAGACAACGACAAGCTGCTACTCCCATACGTGAAACTGAAGCAAACTGAAACGGCCATTCCCAAACCTAAAATTCTCCACAATTTGAATGAATACATCAACCCATTTGCAAGTTGCTTCGTTGCCCTCCGAAATGATGCTGGTTTGGACATCCCAAATTTGGAACAACCTACAATCATCCGTCGGCTGACCCCGGCCTTGCTTCTAATCGAAAAAGAAGATAGAACAATATACAAATTGATCATGCTTCACCATGGATACACTCGCTGGTTCAATATTACCTGCGAATACGATTGTGAATGCCCTTTATCCCTTTTACTCATGGGTAAGCTTTACCACTCCCAGTTTTGTGTGGAAATTAAGTACACTGAATTTGTCCAAAATTCGAAACCATCGACTTGCCTCGTTGACGTTGACATTTTCCCTAGGAAAAAATTAGAAAGTGAGTTCAGCCAAGACCATATTGAATATCCTGAGATCTTTTACGATCCACATCGATCCAGAAAAACAAACCAAAAAATGGTTCCGCTTCATTTACTCATTTCTACCGACAACCTCAACCTGGAGGAGCTCATGGTGTCGACAAAATTGGGGGTACATTTTTGGCAGGAGCATCGCCTACTACAAGTCTGCCGTATTGTGAAAAATGACACTTGGACAAACTCAGGAAGAATTCAAAGATGCACCTTTGGTGCTTCAGGAATATGTCCGGAATGCTACGTGTCTCAAAGGGACTCTAGAAATGGAAAAGAAAAATTAAAAAATTGGCTCCATACTCTTCGTCTGAAATTTGCGACTAAATTTACAAGTGTCAGGGGAGCTGACGATATATCTTTTGAAAGACACCGTGAGGAGACCATTCTTCTTGAGGGTCTCCTCAAAATGAACAACTACAATAAAATACCTGAGCTCAAATCAAAGACGGAATTTTTTGTCATCATGTTTACATCACTGCTCAGCGCGACGAGCTTGGTTAAAAATTACTCAATTTTGGAACCCCCAACTGAAGTGGATGGAAAGACAGGAATTTATGCTAATCAGATAGACGTTTCCGTATCGCAAAATATAAAAAAGGACGACTACTGCTACACGTGCATTCGGCTTGGAAATAGTTTTACAACTCTCAGCTTCATAAGCTGTGGAATACCCCCAAAGCCACCGTTAGCCGTTGGAGAATTGCTTGGTTTGATGGATGTCAAAGCGTGGCTTCTAACCGCTGGAATTTGTTTCCTTATCATCCCTATCGTCACAAACATTGTGGAACGTTTGTCGATAAAAATTCGGAGAGAAAATAGAACAGTGAGGATTTCGACAACGATGTTCTTTGAGCAAATTCCAATCCTGTTGCAGGGAGGCAACCCATTTGGTCCCTCAAGACTGGGGTCGAGTTCCATGATGTGGATTGTTGGAGCGACATTGATTTTGTTCACTTGTCTTCGAACAGTTTACCAGCTGGATAACGTCTACAATCTTATGGCTCCTCGACTCGTTCATCCGTATGATTCCCTTCAGACATTGATTCAAGACGGTTACCAAGTGTTTTCCGGGTACGACATCGAAGGTTACCAGGGGTTCCCTTATAAAGTTCACAAATTGTCGGAACACAAGATTGTGGTGAGAACAACTAATCGAAAGCTTTTAGAACTGGAAACATACGTAACAAAGTTTAATCCGGTGGAAAATGAAATCTACAAAGGATCAAAAGCATATCCGGATATTTTGCATTTATTTTCAAATTTCACCGAAACATATTACGAGGATTCGCTGCGAGGCTTGTGTGAGTACGACATTTGTTTGCGGGAAGCTCAAACGACAATGTTGAAAAAGCGGGTTAAAAATTGCGACAATGTCGTGGTCCTAGTTACGAAGCGACAGTCCTCTGAACTTGCTCCGAAGTTGAGAATGAATTCAATTAAAAATTCAGAAATACAAGTAGACGTTGGTGACCGGACTTGGAGAAAACATTCTTATAAAAAAGAGTACATTTTTGTTAAGCCAAGTTGGTACGTCCAAGTTGCTGGGGCGGGGCGATGGAGTGTGGAACCAAAGTTGAGGTGGTTACCGCAAACCGGAATTATGGAGTGGTGGGACACCATCCTTTCTTGGGAGCCTTTTGATCCAGAGCCAATTGCTACTTTTGATAGACCAACTATGAGTGGGAATGCAGTCATCATGTTTGAGCTGCTTGGAGTGGGATTCTTAGCTGGAGTGGTTGCGTTTTATGTGGAATACAATAGAGTTATTGATACATGCCTGGAACATGCTGAAAGGTGTTGGAGGAGAATTCGGAACAAGTTTCAAGAATAAAAGAAGCAGAGTGTTGTACTTGTGTTAAGGTTTTACTTTGTCGAGCTATTCGAACAATGTCAAGTTACAGCACATTGCAAGTTGTTGCATGTAAAAATTATGAAAAAAATACTTAGAATTGTACTTTTATAATAAACTGTAAAAATTGAAGAATTTATTATGCACTAAAATGGTATACCGATAATAAAAATATAAACTACATTTATTAGTTTACAAGTTTCTTGGCTTGAGTGGTTTGAATGGACTTTTTGCATTTGTTGTAGTAAACTTCAGATTTTTTTATTTACTCCTGAAATATGTTAAAGAATGATGGAGATTTTTTTTTTGCTGCAACCCACCCAAAGAATAAGTGTACCTTAAGGCGAGTACTTAATATTATTTTTTTCTGGTGTCCAAATTAGTCATAAGTATAGGAAAAAACCCGCGTCAAAATTGCTTGCTAAAATTAATTACTTTGATAATCATTAATCTTTAGCATTTCATTCATGAGTGACTTCCATTAATAATACCAAGCGTCACTGAATGATATTTCACTCTTGAGTTTAGTTGAAGACAGTCTGGTATTTATGACCATCATTTTATTGGCGTGGAAATCGTAAAACTTGTCTGAGCAAGTGAGTTGATTCTGCTTCTACGAAGAAGCTCATTAAAATGTATTTTACGCATCTCTTCTCTTAGAAGACGTCCTTCTGAAGTGTGTTCCGAGAAAATGTTGGCTTTTCGGTGGTTTTGGTTCTTGGTATCGTACATCGTTTGTTCTGTAAGTGGAATTGAATGAAAATATCAAATATTTTGGCAGGATTTTCTCAATAATGCATTGACATACTTTTTTATTTCAGGTGACACCCATTCGATACATTAGGTACACTAGCAAATAGCTTGACAATCAAATAAAATTTATTACTTTTTTTAAGATCTGAAATAATCTGAGGGAATTTTTCCTAAAAACACAGACCCCCTCCACCGCCTCCTCCTCCGTATGACGGGAATTGTGGCTTGATATGGGTATTACCACCTCCGGAACAATGGCGACCTCCAATTTACCACCCCATTCCTCTGCTTTCGGTTCATGTGACGGCGTCCGTGACTCATGCCGTGGCTCAAGTGGAAGTCACCCAGGTTTACATTAATAGAGAAGATAAGCCTATCGAAGCGATTTACTACTTCCCCGTGAATCCTGATGGGGCCGTCACAAGCTTCCGAGCAGAGTTGGATGGAAGGGTTATCAAAGTCAGTAGTGGTCTTTGTAAATGCCAACAAACCTTCAAAAATATTTTTGCAAAAATTATTTATTTCCGTTTTGTAGGGTGTCGT
>JAHZMW010003773.1:0-10666 GCA_027743745.1 Alloscopus bannaensis
GGTTTGAGAATGTACAAGTCTTGGGTAATCATTTATTCAGCAGATCTTCCCCTGTCCTCTTGTGCATAAAACATGGAAGCTATATGAAGCAGTGAAATTCCCAGATTAATCCTCATTAATCCCCTTTCCTCTACCACTCCCAGTTCAAACTTTCACTGCATTTACGCTCTATATCTGAAAGTGAGATTATAATGTAATTCCGTCTACATACCTTTCAAGGTCTTCGACTCTCGAATTTTCAATCCGACTTCATAATTATGTACCTCATGTTGCGAAAGGCAGCTTTACATTGTCTGGATTCTACATGAAATATTTCGATTTACTCTTTTTGCTTACAATTGTAGAACTGGCCCCTAGAACAGAGATGCTTCGGTAATCATTCTCAAGCATCAGAGTGCAGCAGACTTGTAAATCCTAAAGGAACGATGGAAGAGTAAGCTTGCCGCTGTCTGCACAGTTAACCTTTTTTAATAAATTCTGCTTTTTATGTATGTACGTACGTATACACTGAGCAGGCACCGGTTTGTCACTTCCTTTCACCGATTTTTCTTCTCCAAAAAATCACCTACCTATGTGAATCATTTATCTGTCCGTTATAGGTCCGAAATCAATAAATGTGAATAGTAAATTTATCCTTGTCTGTAAGCACAGTGCTTCTATGAGCAATTTAAATTTGTTACGCTCTAATAACATCAATGTTTCGACATATGTACGAATGGGTTTGATGTGCTCACTTTTCAGGGATCGACCGTCGAGCAGTGAACGAAATCTCAAAATCCTCCCACAGGTGGTTCAGTTAAGGTTACGAAAAGGAGAAAAGATGAACATTAGTATTCACTACACGAACGAGGAGAATAGGCCTTTGGATCTTTATATCGTAATGGATTTATCGTTCTCAATGAAGCGGCACAAGGTAAACGGCCGACTTTACAGCTTCACTACTGTATGAAAACATCTAAAAATAGTATGATATTACACCGTTACGTCTCTCTTGCGAAAAGGTAGTAATGCCTGAAGCCTGAGAATTGAGTGTGCACATTTATATTAAAGAAAGCACATGTATTGTGCTTTCTCCACTTGATTAGGATAAAGTAGCAGCACTTGCAGCGAGCCTTGAAGCAAACTTGAAAAATCTAACAAGTAACTTGACCATGGGATTTGGATCCTTTGTCGATAAACCACTGGCGCCCTTTGGATTTTTGGCGTCCAAAAAACCGTACAGCCCTTCGGATTCTGAGTGCGGCAAGGACGATATTAAATGCGCTCCATATGGATTTAGAAACCACCTCACGCTGACGGAAAATATCACCGTCTTTAGTGTACGACTGCAGTATTTCTACGTGATGAATAAAAATTGCTTCCCTTATAATTTTGGAGATCATGCTTCAGAATATTATCCTGTTTTTTTATGAACTTTGCAGAAAGGTGTGGAATCAGCAGGCATAAGTTCCAACGTCGATGATCCGGAAGGAACACTGGAGGCCTTGGTACAAAGTATTGTTTGCAAAGACAAAATTGGTAAGCTTTGCAAAGAGGCAATTTCTTACGGAGGCACGATGATATTATGTTTATGCATATGTGTTTCCCATCAACTTGCTCATTTCAAAAAATATACTTATACCATAGTTTTAGGTTGGCAATGTTTTCTTTTCTTTTCAGGCTGGCGTAATCTTAAGGGAAGTCGAAAAGTAATTGTCGTCTCTACAGATGCTGGCTTTCATCTCGCAGGCGATGGAAAGGTACTTTCACCATAATATATCTCGGTTGCGTAACCTGTTATTTGAGTAAGAGTCGCCCGAGGAGATTTCATACCGTTTATCCCTGAGATTCTTAGAAAACTACAGCCAGCAACGTGTTTTCATTTTTGCTCGCTAACATTGTACCATATGTATTTGTGAGCTTGATTATTTGTAAATTTCAAGTTGGTGGGAGTCGCCCTCCCTCATGACGGCCGATGCTATGTCGACAGTACAGGAATGTACACCCACTCAACAATCTTAGACTACCCGAGCCTTTCTCTACTTCGCCAGAGAATCCGAGACAATGATGTCACCGTCATTTTTGCCGTCACAAATCGCGTCATGCACACATATACAGAACTCTCCAATCAACTACAGCCGTCTGCCGTGACACGAGCAATCGATAACGAGGGTTCCATCATTACTGTCATCCAGGAGGAATATAAGGTAGAATCATCGCATAAAAAATTCATTGTCCTTTTTGTTTTTCTAGTCTAGTTTTGCAAATAGGCAATGCGTGCACAGACAGATTCTGTCGACATTTAAACGTGGTAATTTTGTTTTCATTTGGGTTGTTCTTTACATGTTCATAGAAAATTGTTAACACGGTGGCTTTACTCCATGAACTCGAGAGTAAAGATAACCTAGGAATTGTGGGAATCAAATATTACGTTCTTTGCCCAGGATCCACTGAATACGTTAGTGGTGATAGATGCGACGCAGTGGAAGCTCGAGCAAGAGTAGAGTAAGTCCACAAGTCCGAAGGTAACAGTAACAGGTGCATGATGGCTACAGCACAAAGGGTAGCAGCGCTGCAAATGAGATGACATGTAATCTTGCATGATTCATGAACACTCTGGCCTTTCTAGCGCCAGATAATCTGAAAGTCACACAAAACCCAACTATTACAAAGGGTTGAAGATAGGGCGATTGTGTGATTTACAGAGAGTTTCAGCATCTATACGTTGCGTGGAACACATTCTAAGCAAAAAACCATTTTGCGTGCATCATTCTGCAAATACTGACCATATTATGAACACTATCGTAATGTCTCTCAACGTTTATATCCGGTGCTGAATAATGGATGAGCAGCTACAAAGTTGAAGTGGAACTGAAGGACTGTCCAGCAAACCGTGAATTGTGGAGAACTAGCGTCAAAATCCGACCCCAATCTTCCAGCGACGATTACACGACTCTCAGCCTAACGATGTTGTGTGACTGCGACTGTGAGTTGAAGAGTGAGCAGCAACGACCTAATGTGAGTTCAATGTACAGTGAACTGCACGTCGCATTCCACTGAAGTGTTTACGCTCTTTCCATACAGATTACGTAATAAGATGTCTCTCATCTCAAAGTAAAGATGACTGAATTTTCTAATGCCCAATTTCATGCAATTTCAACGGCTTAATTGGCGTGTAGTACCCGCTTCAACTTGATATTCCCATCATTACTATATTTATAGGATTATTTGTACTTGGAAATCGTTGTATATATGTTACGTGCATTTGCTGAAATTTATAGATTTCCCCAAAATCCGCCGAATGTTCCGGCAATGGGAACTTGCAGTGTGGAATTTGTGTGAGATAATTAACTAAGAATACTTTAAATCCAATGCTTTTAATACTTCTCATTTGTACAAAGAACAATATTTAAATATAAAAACAGTACTGTGATGAGAATTGGGGTGGTCCTCATTGCAAATGCACAACGAATGAGCATGGTCTGGTGGACACGAGCAAGTGTAAAGACGAGCGTGGTATTGTCTGCAGTAACAGGTAAAAGCGGATTGGCGCGAATAAAGGCTTACCTAACAATTTCTACCATTTATAAATGCTTTTCCTGGGAAGACTTATGGGATTAGCAAAATGTTCGTCGTATGTTTTCAGAGGAACTTGTGATAGTTGTGGACAGTGCAAGTGTAACTCAAATGTAAGAAGGCTCAATGTTTTTAAAAGTATATTTTATGCTACCTGCAACCGCGTCACTGTTGCTATTATGTCCTTGAAATTAGGTCTTGTCTTGTTGGATAAAATGTGAAAAAATGCGACGCGTTCGATATCACGGCAGTGATAGATAATACGAAATCAAGTCGTTATTATATTGACCCCGTTTTGTGTAGATATACTCTGGACAATACTGTCAGTGTGAGAACGCTGATTGTCCGAGACGCGAGGAAGATGCTGGACTCTGTAATGAAAATGCTGTAGGGGGTCCCCACGGTCATTGTAAATGCAGCCCCTCTGGGAGTTTTTGCCTCTGCCTCTCTGGCTTTAACGGAACAAGATGCGAGTGTCCGACGAGTGACGTAAGCATGTAACTTTGTTCACACGTGAATGATAGAGACCAAAAATGAAATATTATATAATATGTAGCAGCAATATTTCCACGTACACGGTAGCAAAGAATAAATATAAAAAGGGCCAACGAGTCAAGCAAGGTTTTCTAGGCGAATCAACGGTTGCATTTGCACCCGTTTCGACATATTATATAGTTCACTTATCTTCTGCTTTCTACGTCGAAATGACAACACCACATCCACTCTTGAAGGCTCTAGGCGAGAGACTTGAAAGCAGAAAGTTTTCACACACTATCTTTCTTCTCTCAAAAACCTTTGAACAGGAAACCTGTCACGATGCTAAATCTTCCGCGATCTGCAATGGATTTGGATCATGTCAATGCGGAAAATGTGTGTGTGAAACGGCTCACACTGGAGACTACTGTGAGATCCAACATGCAACTAAAATTGTAAGAAAAACATCCTTGCAAGCTTATCCTTTCCTCCATAGGTTTTCTATTTTTGAGATTTTCGTAGCTGAAGAAAGTTGTATTTCTTAAAAATGCTCCGACAACTTTCTCTCTCTCTCTGAAAGATACGAAAACTTTTCAATACCTAAATTTGCCGTATACAAGAAATATGCCTTCGCTTTCTCTCACTATCTGATGTCCTCACGTTAAGTATATGCAGACATATAAAGTGCGTTTTTGAATAGAATGCATTCGGTTGTACACACACCGTGTAGAATGCAGAAGTATTCAAGACATGATTCTATTTATTTTTTCTTTTACTTTTTAGGACGGCTCCTGCGAAACTGCCCTTGGGAAGGTGGAAAAATGTGTAAAGTGTCTTGTTTCCACAACTGGCGACAAAGAGCCAGATGGAGCGAGAAGAAAATGCGAAGATGAATGCCTGAAAACTGTAATCATTTCCACGAGAGTAGGTACGAACGAGTATTTAAATGTATACAACTAACAAGGTACCTTTGGACATCGTCTCGCGAGAATCTTCAAACCAAATACACAATTCGGAACAGTTTGAGGTGGATTAAAATGTACTACACCTCAAAGTTCCGAATGGCTTAGTTTGGAATTTTAAATAGTGTTTAATTATTGCACCACCGCGCGTTCACCACATGAAACAGGTGAGCGCGGTGAGGACAGAGCGATTACACGTAAACAAGGAGTAAACTTTTTTTTTCAAGTTTGTCTCACCGTGTCCTCAAATTATTTAGCGTCCATCTTCAAACATTGAAAGTCATGATACAAATTTGAAAAAAGTTTGTTTACTACTTGTTTGTGTTTAATTGCTCTGTCATGAGCGCGGTTACCTGTTTCATGTGGTGAGCGCGCGGTAGAGCGATAATTAAACACTAACTAAAATTCCAAACTAGGCCATTCGGAACTTTGAGGTGTAGTACATTTTAATCCACCTCAAACTGCACCGAATTGTGTATTTGGTTTGAACAATCTCGCGAGACGATCTCCGAAGGTACCTTGTAAGTACAATACTCGCTCGTAGTCACATTTGAATTAATATGTCTTTAAAGTAAAAGTTCGCGCTTGCATGTCCTTAGTCTGACACAACTTTGTCTGACACACAGAAAGATACACATGTACAACAAATTAATTACATTCTCTTCTCTGCTTTCTCCGTGCCTACTCACCGCACTGTATTAATATGTAAGCATATTATTTCCTCGAATTCAGAGCAAGTGCCAGACCACGAAATAGAGAACGTGTGCCCCAGCACGTTAGAAGATTCTAACGGATGTCGAGTGGATTTCCTAGTTCGTGGCAGAGACATCAGGAACAACTCCCTTCTCCTTGAGATCGAGTTGAGGAGAGATGCGATCCTCGCGAAATGTCCCACGCCTGTCCCTATCTTTGGGATTGTTACAGGGATTATCGGTGCGGTGATTTTGATTGGAGTCGTGTTGCTTTTTCTCTGGAAGATTGTTACTCACATTCAGGACAAACAAGAATATGAACGATTTCAGAAGTACATTAACGCTGCGGCATGGGACATTGTGGGTTTAATATCTACATAACAAATAATTTTTCTAGCTTGTTGCAAGGTTGATTTTATAACATGTTTGCCATTATTCTCTTATTTCTAGCAAGAGAATCCTCTGTACCATCCGAGTACATCGCAGTTCAAAAATCCAGCGTATGTCAACTTTGAGGAAGCCGAGAGTCAAATACATTAAAATGCTTGAGACTCCCAAAAACACTGGCATATTATTACTAACAATATTGTAAGTAACCTCGTGTTTACAAGTGTGGCTACTAACAGAGCAAGCTTTCTTCAGGTGAGGAATTTCGCAGGCTAATTCTCTAGCTCCCTTCCCTTTGAAAGGCTTTCTTTTCAGAATTCAAATGTGCGGACTACGGATGCATTTGAATCTTTCATTTTGCCGTTCTCTATTTACTGTAAGGTTACTTTGCTTTTGGCTCTCGCTCAAACAGTTTTTTCCTTAGAGTAATAAACATGAACAGAGGGTCTGCGAAGAGGCCGAAGCATGACTGCGTGTCCTTAATATCGGGGAACAAGTCGTGTGGTAGGTTTCTACTTTTCAGGGTATTTTGGGCTAATTGGCGAGGCGCACGGCGAAAAGTCCTTTCTATGCTTTTGTCAAAATGCTATCCTCTAAAAATTTGCACATCATCGCACAAATAAATAAATACAGAAAACCATGCTATCCTCTAATTTTAAACATGTATGCGTAATGTGTATGCCCTCACACAATGTAAGGGTACCAATTCACCGTAAAATCGAAATTAATGTACCAACCATACCAAAACATCAAAAACCAAAGACAGTGTTGTTTAGATTTTTATGTTATTTTCTAACACGTGCTTATCAAGCCTTCCACCACACTGGCACTAGACGCCTTGGCGTCATTACTGTGCCATTCCTTGTAGTGTTATTTTCAGGAGAACAACAGACGTTGTATTCACAAAATACGAAGAGATGGTGTGGTTCTCCCACAACTGTGCTACGACCACACACGAAGAGGACCGTACATAACGACGTTTTCGAAAATTGCACGTTTCGAACAGTGACTTTTGGTGCCTTTCTGTAGTACCTGCGAACATCAAGGTACTACTTCGGAGCCTGAAATCAGGCATAACAAAATCGAGGGGGATGGACACCTACAGACGTCGCTATCTCTTCGTATTTTGTGAATACAACGTCTGTTGTTCTCCTGAAAATAACACTACAAGGAATGGCACAGTAATGACGCCAAGGCGTCTAGTGCCAGTGTGGTAGAAGGCTTGGTGCTTATTGGTGTTGTACCAGAAAACACCAGACCATTTGAGATTCCGATGCTATCCCCTAACGCCTAGCACGTGCTCTACCTTGTTTTATGCCGAAAACTTTTGATTTCTGCTGAAGTTTCGCCTAGAGTTGATATTTGAATGCTATCCTCTAACGCCTAGCACGTGCTCCGTCTTGTTTTATGCCAAAAACATGATTTCTGCTGAAGTTTTGCCTTGAGCTAAGATTTGAATGCTATCTCCTAACGCCTAGCACGTGCTCTACTTTGTTTTATGCCGAAAACATGATTTCAGCTGAAGTTTCGCTTTGAGCTAAGATTTGAATGCTATCTCCTAACGGTTACTAATCTTGTATTTTGGAAGGGAGATGTCGTCCTCGACAACATGATCTTGATGAAGTCAGATACGTATTTGTCTGAGAGTGGGCTTTGTCAATACTGTTAAAAATAATTGATTCGTCCGAAAACGGTATATGATTATGATTGAGGGGCAAGAATAACTTCGTTCATGAACATTTAATTGTTGAACACATAGTGTTTATGACTAATCTTAACATCGTCGCAAGGTCTGCTACTCCTTCCCTGCGAAACTATACTGAAGGTTGGAACTATACAATCTTTGTGTTGGAAGGCATGCCATTATGTAAAAACTAAAAACGCTGAATAATTATGACATTATGAGGTTATGTATGTATATGATACCATGATTGGAGTGATCAAAATTAAGATATTACGAGTGGAAGCTTATTCCAGCGGAGTCATCATCACTGTCACAGTGAATCACAGAGCAGGGCTTTCACCTGTACAAGTTGTGTGCTCGATGACGTATATAATTGCGTGGACGTTTTTTACATTCACCCTAAAGGTCAAACTTCAGTCAGGTAGTAAATCGTCTCAAGTACTTCTGGGTCACAGTTAAGTTTCCGAACGATGTATTATTAACAGACACAACATTAATTACTAATTTCCTGTAACTGTCGTCAATAGCCAAGTAGTAGTTGGTTGTCAAAAATACTATTCCCTGCCAAATAAAAAGTTGCCGTTTGATCGTTCGTTCCCAATTTTTTGCAATTTTAAAATCCCGATCGCTTCAAAACACCCTCGTTGACGCCTCCTGTTTTTGCTGTTTTGTGTCAGTTATTTCACGCGTATGAAACTCTGCAGTCACGTTGCTCACTAAATGAAAATGAATTATTTGGTAAACATTCACATTTAATTCAAATCCTGTTGGTAGTGCAACTACGTTTGTTGCTTGTAAAAACAGCTGGGTTTACATCCTCCAGATTCCTCCCCAACGTCTATTCCAAGGACTCCACTTTTCATTTTTGTCTGAATTGGTCCTTCTTGATTGCTTGCTTAGAATTTCTTCCATCATGTCTTAACAAACCAGTTTGTCTTTTAACGAACATTGTAGCGGAATCAACAAATATACATATGTATATGCTGCTTGTGAATGTGCATACAAAAGAACTATGTACACACGCACAGAGCGAGACGGCAACAGCCTGACCGTTTAGGTCCTGCCCTTTCGCACTGTATGTGTGTACATAGTTTTACTTTTGTTTGGACATTCATTTTTGTGTCCGAAAGCTTTTTTCCTGAGCTAACATGGATAAGCGCCTTCACATCACATAAAAAACTCGCTTTCACATAAAAACCTACCCTCGCAATGTTTCTCAGTTTAAGCATTGTGGGGTAGGATAGGAAAATCCTATACCTAAACAAACTTTTAATTCTAGTCCCGTTTGGTAGTGAAACTACGCCTGGTCGTTATATAACCCGCTGTTTTTCACCCGGTGTCCCCTTTACACTGTCCCGACTCCTCTCTTCATCCACTTCTGGCTGAGACCTTTCGATGGCTTTAATAAAGTCTAATTGACGCAGTTTGCCTGTACTTTTTTTCGGTTTCTTCACAATCAAAAACACTGTTTTTCCGTCATGTTATTAACCGCAAATAAATTGTTTTTGTTGTGATGATTGTCATCACATTTTTCACTTGATCTTTTGTGTAATGATTTGACAAACCTGTTTGACTCTTTCATTAGATATTCCCTATTACAAAAATATAATTGGTCAAAGTCAGCCTGCCATTTGCTTAATATGTTTCGAAAATGAAGGAGTTGGTTATGGTTCCAGCTTAATGCAACTTTTCACTAATTTCATTTTCCTGATTTGCTGAATTGATAGCATTAGTGAGACAACATGAATGATGTCAAACTAAACAAATTTTTTGCTATCATCATTGGCGTGTCTTTTGATACTAGATTCTAAGCCTTTCAGAAGTCGTTGGACGCTAGGGTGGAGGTTTGTTGAGGGCAAAATGAATGCCACTTAATACAAACGTAATAGTGTACTATATGTTATATATACCTATTGCGAGAACCGGAAAACTTTCGGCGTTCAATTCCCATCGTATCAACTCCCGACTCTCAACTCTTTTTGGTCCAATTCCCTGCGGCCTCAACTTCCTCCGCCTCAATGCGGATCTCGTCGAGCTCAAATAGATTGTTTATTTCCGCGTTTCATCGACAAACGCACAGCCTGAGTGAAAATGTTTTGATTTGGGCGACATTTAGTAGACATACTCAGTTGATTTTCCGTGTGAGCTGTAAGATGTGTATTTCCATGGGAAACTTTTATGGACATAAATATTCGAAAACAAAACATTTTATGTGCAAGAAATCCGAACAAACCATTGAAACATTTTAGCACACAAATTAAAAACTTCCGGGCAAAATAATTTAAATCTGTTTTTTGTTTCTACATTTTCGTAGGGCCTCCTAATTTGTCTGTATAAACACACTTTTTTTCACTTTGAAGCACTTATTTACATGCACATATACATTAAATTGCATAATATATATTATTACTGTATATAGTACAGGACCAATTTTTTGCCAGTCGTAAACCGTTGGTTGTCATTTATTTGCATTTTTTATCTTGAGAATTTGAATTCAATACAACTTGACTCTTGTCGAATTAAATCACACACAGAAGTTTTACTATCGACGCAACTATTTCACGCATAACCCACAAATCATCATATCTTTCATGGAATTTGAATTCACTTAAACCTTTTTCACAAGCACTTTCAGAAAGTACCTTACCAAAAGATTAGAGCAGTTGCATATTTTAACGTTTTTAAAAAATATTAGAATGGCTCATAAACTGTCAAATGCGCATTTTTTTGTTAAAGCTTACTCGAAAATGAAGGTACAGTATGCCACTCAAGTATCTAAAAACTGGGTTGTCGCCAGGATACATGCAATAATTTCGTTAAAAAATCCTAAACCCAAAAACAATAGGAACTGTTGCGTTCATAAAAAAGTTCATAAAAGAGTTTTGCACCTGTGTTCAAAACTGCACCTGCAT
>JAHZMW010003774.1:0-12106 GCA_027743745.1 Alloscopus bannaensis
ATTTGGGCATCGTGATACACAAATAAATCTGTACCGAGAACGAGACGAGAGCGAGAGCGAGACTGCATTTGTTTACACCGAGACCCGAGCGAGAACCGAGACAAGTTTTTTTAAGATTCCCGAGACGAGAGCGAGCGAGTCTCGGCAAATTTTTCAAAGCCCGAGCGAGCGAGATACGAGATTGAAGTTTTTTCCAATTTTGCACACCTCTACTTTGCACACAGCTAAAAAAACGAAAAAAGCTCGCAATTGAGTGCACCCTCTTCTGCCTGCAAGCTTTTGCAACAAAGATGAAAAACGTGTTTTCTTTCTTCGCTATTTCTGTTGATTTTGATTTTGTCTTCCCACTTTTCTACAATTGTGAACTTTTTTTTGATTGAAGTTACCGTTTTTTTGAAGTGTTCGAAAATATTGAGACGAAGTGAGCTACAAAATGAATCGGAAATCGTCGTGTATCCAAAGTGTCCAAGTTTTTGGAAGAAAAGTAAGTACAGTATTTTTAAAGTTGATGTTAGTCAACTTTTTTAAGGCAAAAAATTATGTTATGCTATGCTGCTAATGAAGTGTTTGAAGTACCAATGCTTATCAATCGGAATGAAAACTTGTAATGGCTTAATTTTGACTGAGTGGATGAAGGTTGAAGTTAAAGCATCCTTATCGTTTGGGTAGAGTAGATAATGATGTGGAATGACGTTCGTTGTTCCTTAGTTCTTGATAAGTTGTCTATTTTTAATACTTTGTTTGTCATTTGTAGAAAACTGCCACAGCAGTTGCATACTGTAAGAACGGTACGGGTCTCCTCAAGGTGAATGGACGTCCCTTGGAACTTATTCAGCCGGAGATTCTCAAGTACAAGCTACTCGAACCGGTTCTCCTTCTCGGAAAGGTACATAACTGTCAGCTCACAAATCAACGAAGACGCAAGCTGAAACAGAAACCAGTCCTAGTATTGGCTTTGTACAATAACTTACAAATCTCATAGTATGACTACTGATTTACTCGTGTGACTTTTCGTCATATGAGTAAATCAAAATGTCAGCACGAATGTGTAATGAATACATGTAAGTGTCAAATATTTATTTTTTGATTTTGATAGGAACGATTCCAAGATGTTGACATCAGAGTGCGAGTAAAAGGTGGTGGTAACGTAGCACAGGTCTATGCTATTCGACAAGCCATTTCTAAGGCCCTTGTTGCGTATTACCAAAAGTGTAAGTACCTCACAACATTGAACTGGTCTGACTTCTGATATGATGAAAGTTTTGAAGGTGAACCAGTGAGTCCTTTGCTTCTTTCCAATATGCATTTTGTATTATGTATTCTGTGATGGAATAAATGGGATATTAAATGTTACATGTTCAGCAGTGATCACATCTTCCGTTTGTCACTAGCATTCTCCAATTAGAATTAATTTTTTTAGCCACATAAGAATGTGTACTTTAAACGTGGAAGCTTTATTATATACATTATGTATCAGTACTTCAGTACATAGGCTAAACAGGTAGTTAAATAATAGATATTATTGCAATTAAAATTATGTTTAGCCTTAAGGGGATTCCTTAACTGCCTTGTATTTCTCCTGATGCCCCACTTTGCATTGGGTGCAGGATTAATGATTTTAAATGGATTTCAACGCTTCTACTTTGAATTAAATTCTCAGATCGGTCCTCCATAGGGCCCATATGGATACGTACCGTCAGGGTAATAACCCTGTGTGTGTGGAAATGGCATGTAGTTGTTGTAATTGGGTGGGCTCATCGCAGGGCTTCCGCCGCCAAAGTCAGGAACACCCAACATCGCATTCCAATTAAGCCCGAAGGTATGATTTCCTACCCCTCCTGGGGACGATATATATTGATTATTGTATGGATAAGGAGTAGATGCACATCCGCGACTCCAGACAGGATCCAATCCTGGTTGAACAAAAGGACACAAGTTGAAGTAGCCATGTGGTCCCCAAAATGGAAACCAGGGTAAGAGTGGTGCGATGCTCGTAGGCCCGAAAATGTCTCCCCATTCCCAACGCCTTTGGGCAACAGGTTCGGGCGTCAAATACTTGTAGGGATCTACTGTATGCGGACTAGCGTTTGATGATGCACCGGGGGACTGTGTCTTTGAGTTTGTCTCTAGCAGAAGTGTAGGATTTGGGCTACTACTCTGAGACTGCTGGAAGAATAAAAGATTGCCTTGTTTTTCTTTCGGGGAAATTCCAGTTGCTTCATTTCTGGATGTTACTACGTCAGGTCTTGAGGATATAAGGGTTGCGAGTGCTAGGAGAATAAGGGCACTCTGGCGAGCCTGATGTCATAAAAAACGAAGAAGTATTTTTATTAAATTTTAATTAATGAGGTGTATAAATTCGATGAGTATTATGTTAAACTTGATTTCACCTTACCATTTCCATATTTATCACAAAACTAGAGAGTCGTTACAACACGTACTGCTCGATGGAGAAAGTAATAGTGTATGACAGGGAAATATCCTTGTGAGCAAGGATAATATGTAATCATTTCTGAGTTTTGATTTACAGTATGTAGCTCCCTTGATTTTACTGAATATTACAGAAATAGGTATACTTCCTGACAAAGGAACATAGGCCATCATCATAACTTGCAACTTTGGAACTGTTCAAGTTTGCTGTAGAGTACCTATGCATTTATCGGTACATTATGGAAATGCACAATGGTACACCTTCTATGCACTAATAAGCCTACACATCACTGTTACCAGCATTCTACACTGAATAGTGCACAGGTACATCACTTCCTCCTTTTCATATATTTATGAACTTGAAGTACTTCCTTTACTCAACGCATTTCCGATTCCGACTACAATTTTGTGATTTTTGTGTCGTAATCTTCGATGCATCTATAGGTCTTCCTGACAATACTTGCGCCACAGGGATTCCCAGGCGTATGTATATTATACATGGTGGCTCATCACAAACTCCCAAATAAATAAAGGTCCTGCTTGACTTGTGCGGATCGGTGGAATACAAACAAGGCAACGGTATCAGTCTGTATTGGCTGCAGCTGCTAGTACATCTCAGAATCTTTAACTCCCACAGCACTCAAAGGATTAAAGCTTGAATTTACACTAGGGTTTACAGAAAGGCAAATTGGGAGATTACATGAAAAATGCAAAAAGTTTTATTTATAGATGAATGCCAAACAAGCCCTTGTTTGATGTATGAACCTAAAAAAGTGAAACAAGTTTATGGTGATCTGTTAGTTTCATTGATAAAAACTCCAAGTTTTTTTACCACACCCTCTCTACATCCATTAAATTGATTTAATGTTCCGTTATAAAATGAGCTCGAGCGCGCAGCAGTTTTGCGTAGTCTCCACAAATAAATTGTCAAGTGAAAAGTAAACTGGAGAAAGCAAACATAAATTATTTAGTTATGATGGGGCATGTTGAGACGTCAAAAAGACAATTGGTTGAGCGATATGATCACTGCAAACCTCCAGTCCCACGAAGTAACGGTGATTTTAAAGCATATATTCCTGTAATATGCATCAAACGCCGGTGTCGGCTTACGGACAAAAATCTCCTGGCAGAGTTCCTCAACTTCCATGCGAGATGCTGTATTGTGCCGTTCCGCATAACAGCAATCGAAGGTCACCCAGATAGCTTCAGAATTGTATCATCGAAAATTCGGCAGGTGAAATTCGCAACAATCAGGGTTTATTATAAAGTTTATTTGTTCATTTGTGAAGCGAAATTTACTTCCCTATTTATCTCCTCTTATGTAGTTTATGTGTGTCATTTTCCACCTCAACTCAATCCGATTGAGCATGGAAATGCTGAGAAGCGTCGCGGCAGACTTTGTTCGTCAACCTCAAGATATATTTTTCCTATTTAACATGGTTGATGACTCTTGTTCTGTGCTGATGATGTTGTATATGGTCTGGGTGCTGTGGCTTCAGAAAAAATCGTGGTTAAAGTTGGTCCATCGTTTGGACACTTGTCAAAATTCGAAACAGACCTTCGCAATGACATTATTGCTGGTAACAATAAGCTCACTTACTTTACATTCATATGAATATAATCCCAGTTAGTAGTCATTTACTAATACTAAAAGGTCTACTCAATGGCGGTGTTTGTGTACACTGAATCTTACGTATATCCACCCACATACGTAATGGCAAGCAATTCGGCAAAGTGGACCGTTGAAAAACTGAACGCGACTCTGTTTGCGAACGGTTACAACTTTCTTCCGTTGTCGCGGTCGCCGGTGGATGTCATTGTGAATGGATTTCTAAATGTCGTTGAGAAGCTTGTATTTGTCATATCCGCTATCAGCTTTGCTTTCTTTAATTTGTATGAAGTGCTGGGATTTGTGATACTTTTGTCAGTCAGAAGGATTTCGGATGATTTTGCAGATCAGCTTTTATCCACCACTTCCCTGAATAAGGTATGGTTTTTAATTTGATGCAAAGAGAGAGACAATAATAAATTGATTTTGTTGTAGGGTTTTCTGCAGATTGAAGACATGAAGAGGTTTATCGATTTCATCAGAGATGACCTTAAAATGAATGGGTACACATTCATCCTTGCCGTTGACTACATCACCTACTATGCACAAATCTTACGGTTGTCTCTTCCGGACACAGTTGGGCTAACGGTTGCTCACAAAGTGCATATGACCATATATTGGATCGTTACGTTGGCTCTTTGGTGTACTGCTGCTGAAATACATAGACAAGTAGATTCATAAGTAGATTTATATTAAGAGACAAAAATTATGTGACACATATGTACATGCTATACGATTACCGAAGTAAATTTGGCGATGAGTGTTACCAATTTAATTTGTTATAGGTTAATACTGCAATTAAACGATGGATTCATCATCATCAGTTCGGATCGATGATTTCCCATGAGGACAGGTTTCGTCTTTTGACGTTAGCCAACGAGTGCGACAACGAGCCGATAGCGATTTCATGCCCATTCTTCAACGTGACTTATGGCTTCGTAGCTTCCGTTAGAATTTTTAATATTTAGAAGTACATTAGTAAATGAATTTCATAACGACGAATGTAAACACCCTGAGTGCTGAGAACTAGTTGAAAATTTGTTTTTCAGATTCTCGGACTTTTGGTTACGTACTCCATAATCATTTATCAATTTGGGTCTACTGACAAAAAATGAATTTTATTCTCCAATATAACCTCGCCCATTTTATACAAACTGTGTATTTTTTCATTTGTAATTCGTTATAAGAAATGGCCGAGAAAAGACTAAAAACTTGTTTTTCTGACTTCTAATAGTAAGTACATTTAATAAAGTTTTTAAGATTAAAAATACTTTGGATAAGGGTATACATCATCTAATAGCCAATAAAAATTGCGCCAGTTGCACCAGCTTTAATAATGTCACAGACAAAGCGGAAGGAGGCGAAAGGAAAGTTTTATGTTGACTTGATGGCGACCGCTTTAAAAAAAGGGGAAGATAAAAGTTCGTATCGTCACAAACAAGCGTACGACCATTTCCTAAAAACTTTTGTAAACTTCTACGCATGCCTTTGTCTCATACCTTTCCGACTAGTTAGATGTACTTCAGATAACCTGTATCTTGCAAGGACATCAAAGATTCAAATGGTTAGTTGCTTAAAATTTTTTCACGTAACAATACATAACTGAATCTTGAAAAAAAAATCGTTTGTTTTCAGATTATATGCGGCTGCATTCACTTGAGTGGGATAGCACGATTCATTTTACTCAAAATGGGGCAGTTATTTACTACTTTAGACGGTTTCCAGAATGTGCCCGGAGGAAAGGGCGTATTTCCGCTTTTCAGGTTAACCAGTACATTGTCTGGAATTTTTGTTACATCGTTAGTCAGCTTTGTGCTTTGGAGAAACAAGCCTTTCTTTGTCAAGCTTGCCAACGAGCTGACGGGCGTCCAAGGCTCCACCCGAGTGATTATCGGCTTAACAATAATGATGATAAGTGGTCCACTTCTAGCCACTTTAGGATCGTTTAGAGAGGAAATGAAACTGGCAAACACGTTTATCAATAGTGGCTGGACCTGGAACATTCACCGATCAGTCGAATTTTCTGATGCGGGAAGTGATTTGCAACCGCCTGTCCCTAAATTTTTCTTGGCAATCATTTGTTTGCTAACTAATATGTTGCAGGGAATGTTCGAAGGATTGGGTTTGCTGCTAATTTTTTGTGCTTTTGTCCGAGTACGCAATTCTCTGGAATCGTTGGGAGAAGGCGACGTGACATCCGTAAAAGACTTTTATGTGTTAATGTTCAATTAAAGAAATTCAGCGTATAATGTATGTATATGTATTTATTTTTCAGACCTATAATCACTTGCAAGAGTTAAAATCATTTGTGAGGTTCGCTAATTTTGACATGAAGATCGCGTGGTTCGTTTTAACAAGCTATCTTGACTCTGTTATTTCCTACTCGCAAATTCTCGAGGAGCAAATAGTAAACTTATCCTGCGGTAAGTTGTCAACCATGATACCAAATATTCCGTACTTCACGATGACCTCTTTATTGTGGTACATAGCCGCAGAGACAAGTCACAAGGTATTCAAGTACTTTAAAATTGTGATTGAGTTTGGAGATTTTATGATTGTTTAATGATATGGTTTTTATTTCTTAAAAGACGCATGGTTCAATTAAATCTTGGATATATCAGCAGCAGGCGAAGCCTGACCTTGCTCTTTGCGATAGAATAAAATTGCTAACAATTGCTAATGAATTTGACACTGAACCTATTGGGATATCTTGTCGGTTTTTCACAGTTAACTACTCCTTCATAAGCTCGGTAAAATATTTTGCCAATGAATTTTATTATTCCACGCTTGCGAATTTCAGATAAGCATACACTAATTATGTATTTTTTCCACACAGATGGCTGGTCTACTATTCACATATGCCATCATCGTTAGTCAGTTTAAACATCCAAGCACAGGCTCCTAATAAATCCGGGATGAGTATAAAATAAAAACCACCATCAAGATTTTTATTCAAGCCCAAGTCGCCCTAGGAAAATGCCAGTCTTTTCAATTCTCATAAACACGATTCAAAAGCGCAATTTACTTTGGTTCTGTGAGTCTCACTTTAGGAGGGACATGGAGTGTTAGACTGGCAAGTATATATATTTGGTTTAACAGCACAAAGCCGTGCCTATGCAAATCCAAAGAGCTTTAAAATTTTAATCGTCATTCGTTGCTCCCTTTTTTCCTTTACCCACACCCACACATCACATCTCCGAATACACTTTATACTTACGACAAACGTTTATTGCTATCGTACAAGAAACTGTTTGTGCGGTAGGCAAACGCATGTATTTTATAGTCATTTTAGCGTTATATACAGCGTCATTGTGATGCATGCACCACAACGCAACCCTAAGCCTGATATTAGCATTCAGCGACAGCAAAGTAATAGGATGTAACGGGGTTTACTGTTCTACACGAGTATCGTTCCATTAGAATTCATTTAGCCATGACTCCAATTAAAATTCATTGTGCAAATACATGAATATAAAAATCGTCCTCCCTCATACGTACCCATACCCAAAGCCATACAAAGACGAGGATGTGATACATACGAGAGAGGGGTTTCATAAATACAAACAACAAAGAAAGATGTTATTGGGAGATATTATTGGTGAAATATGAAGTTGACACGTTGCATGCATGTAAAACACTAACGGATGCAGTGTAGGTACACAATCAGCTAAGCTCCGAGAATTTAACGAGACCTTCATTTGTAAAGCGACACGTCCCAACTTTCACAAAACCCTTACTCGAGTTTAGCATTCAAGTTTTAATGTTATTCTCCACTCTTTATTCTGTGTACAGACGTTAATTCTCCGCTAGCTTCAGACCAAGGGGATTGAAAGCGCAACAGAAGCCAAAATTAAAAGCATTTTTCTCAGCTATTGGAAGTCACCCATATATTAGTAGAAGCACTGAAAAAGCAAAATGGGCAGTGAAAGTTTGATCCAGTCTCGACAGCAGCATAGTCCAGCAAGTGGGAATTATGTGTGCTTTGATTCGGTGTCTGAAAAGCCTGATTTTAACGAAACTCCTTCCGCCCCTGGAGAAGAGACTGAGGTTCATTGCCGAAAATACACGATGAAAGAGGAAGAGGATAGGGAATCGTCTATATCTTGCTGCGACAAAATTTGTAGTTCCTGCAAAGAGGGATTTTATGTGATTTTCGAATGTCTTTTCCTTGTGTTTTAGCAAACATTGTTACTGTATTGGTTAGCAGGCGCCTTCATAAAAATAGTAGAAGCGTAGCTAAGTCTGCTAATAGGTTTAGTTTTTTATTAATCCAATTAGTAAGTAATACGGCACATTTGATCGTGTATGTTCGAATTTTTGTGTATGATTCAACAAGATAAATTTTTGCTTTGCTAAAAAATTATAAGGCTTCTCAAGAATGTGAAAATTGTCGGTGGCAAATAATGTTGCGCTAGATATTAGGATACATAGCCACACGACGATGCTTAAGGCATCATGAAAGTTTTTTCTAAAATTCCAGACCAGACTCGATAGAAAATTTAATGTACATTATATTGATTACGTGGTATTCAGAATATTAGTAACTTCCCTTTAAAAAATAACTGTTCAATACTGTTCATAAAAATGGAAAGTTGGAAAGAGTCGCCAACAATCAAGAGGACAACAGGGGTTATTCGAATTGTGCACAGCGACAATACAGTCAGCGTTGGGAGTTTCACGGAAATCTCCAGTACACCAACAAACAATACAGACAAAGCGCTGAATAAATTCAGAATGACAGAGGACGATGAAAAATCCCGAGAATTGCCATGCTTGTGTTGCCGATTGTTTGCTTTAGTGGCAACGTGTTTCGATCATGTCGAGGATCAAGTGGAGAATTGCAAGGCATTGTGTCGGAAAGAAAATCGGCATTCCAAAAACACGACGTAAATCAAAAGGATATCAGTGTGATTATAGCAAAGGTTCGCTTTAAGATACATAGATTGAAATTAAACCTTGTGGAAGATTTTTAGTAATTTCTTGACGCATTATTTTATTATGACTGGAAATGGGCATATTAGCTGGAGTATTAATTGATTGATAAAAGTAAACATTTTTATTTTCGACTGGTTTCAAGCCAACTGCATATCTGCAATCCACACATCTTCGTTCACACATTAGTATAGGTATGTATTTTGTGGAGCAAAGATGTTTGCCACACGTGCAGAGTATGTACCAAGGTCAGAGGAGCTGGCAGCTGTTATTTACAAAAATCACCGGTTTCTGTTTGTGGCAATTCCCTAATCTCAGCAAATTCAAAATTCAAATCAACCTTAAAAATTACATTGTGCAGAAGAAAAAGTAGGTTGACACGTTGTGAAATTGTTCCGCAATAATAATGTGTGACGTAACTGTTCTGAAAGATGGTTACGCATACATCAAGGATGGCTGGATGCATGCAAATTGTACATGCACTTTAATACAATCTCCAGAGAACACTGTCATTATTGACACAATGACACCTTGGGATGGGTCTTTCATTCTTTCAAGTAATTCAAATAGTGTCCTTATGTGGCTGAAAATTGTAATTTTTATATTGTGAAATAACATAAAACTCCATTATGTGTTTCAGAACTCAAAGAGCTTGAAGTGGACCATGTTGACTACGTCGTCTCCACTCATGGGCACAGTGACCATAATGGTAACAATAATTTGTTTTTGGATAATGTGAAGCAGCATATTGTTGGCTTCTGTATATCCAATCGAGACCAATATTATGCTCATCCATTTGAACATGGTATGAAAATGAAACTCTGTCAATTCAATTATTAATAAAATTTAATTTGGTAAATATTATGTTTATTTATATTGGCATTTCAGATGAAGACTTCGTTCTGGACGAATGGATAAAGGTCGTGCCTACACCTGGACACACTAGTGAAGATGTTACTGTAATGGCTAAAGCAAAAAGTGGGGACACGGTTGCAGTTGTAGGAGACCTATTCGAATGTGAAAACGATTTGACAGATAGCAAAGTATGGGTAGCGAACAGCTTCAACCCTGAGAAACAATCAGCTAATCGTCTAAAAATTTTGAAGTTGGCCAATATCATTATACCGGGGCACGGAGCCCAATTTAGAGTATTACCTGAACATATTGTCGCTGCTAAAAATATTGTTGACAAGTATGATGGCTCTCAGCCTCAGCCCACCTCTTGAACGTCCTTTCAGATTAAAAACAATCAATTACGGAACGGATCGAATACTGCCTTTTAACGCTCGTTTTTGCATCTCATGTACAATATGAATATATATTCACAACCTGTAGAAATTATAATTAGAAGAGGACTGTAATTTTATAAATTTACGTTTGATTTGATAAAGTGAATAGGTCGAGGTCACCCTCCACTCTAGGTATAATTTTCCCTGTATGTTTATATATTTATAGGTGTTTGATGTGTATTCAAATTCTGTTCCAAGTTTGAAAGAGTTCAAATAAACTGATATGACTAAGAAAAACGGTTGCTGCTTTTCTAAGAAAGTACTCGATCTCCCTGAAGGGGTGAAGTACTCTCATAATGAAAAGGACATATCGTTTTCAAAACGGAAATCAACATACGTTTCTACATCATACAACTTTTACAGTTTATTCTGGCTCACACCATACAAATTTCATTGGAATCCCACTGAAGCGCTATACGAGTTGAAATCTTCTAAAAGGCGAAAGGTACCAATTAAAAACTGCAGCTAGAGATGAGTGAATCTCCTTTAAATTCCATATCATCAAATCTTTTTCCTGCTTTTTACAAAAATTATTAATAAATAAAATATATTACACTGGTATCCTTTAGGTGCTCTGCGCAATCCTACATTTGGTATCAATAGGCATTTCATTTCAGTGGCTAACGATTCTCATGCACAAAGTTTGGGCAACGCCAGACAACTTGACTCTTATGTTTGAGATAGTAAACTCAACCTCGTTATGCATCATGACAATCAACACTTGTCACATCTTATGGAAGAAAACTGGGAAGTTGACCAGTTTCGAAAATGACATGATTGGGGTGATCGGACGTGTGCGTTACGTTCGACTCCAGGTAAACACCGATAATGTGGATATTGGATATTTTAAAGTATGCAATCTTGTTTAAGAATTCATTCCGTCGTTCCTCCAGGTATTTCTTCTATGCTTCACTATTTGTGGCTTAAATATCCTGGCTAAAGCACTGGATGGCTACGAAAGTATTATTCAACCCTCAGACATGTTCGCTCACTACATCACTTCCGCCGTCATTAATCCAAACAATCGGACGCAAACTGCTGTGGTCACGATGCACACCGTCAAGTGGACATCATACCTGATCTATTTCCTCTGCAACTGCTTCTTCTCGTTGAGTTTCATGGTGCCTGTGGCAATCGTGCTTTCTCTAAGTCATATTGGAAAGGACCTGTCTAAGCGACTTTCGGCCAGTAGCCAATCGATTATCGACGATGTAACAGTCTAATTTTCATTTTTATAATACGGTAATCCTTGTTTGCTTCACAAATATTATACTGTTTAATGAGTACATGTCATATTGACAGGGCCTGTCACATATCGCCACTGTGCGGGAGGTGAAAGAAAATGTTGACGCAATTCTTTCCCGATCCGTGCTCTTTCTCTACTTGACAAGTCTATCGAACTATGGCCAGACTCCATTGGTTTACTTGAAGCAGACGATGTTTGGCAACAAAATACCTTTTTTCACTCATCTGATTTTTATCGGCATGTTTTGGATTTTGTCAAGTGAATTCCATAGCAGGGTAAGCAGTATAGCCTTAACCTTTCGATTTCGAGTTTTACACAAATCTTCACTGAACTCAGCATCGATTTAATAGGTAAGCTATGCAGTTAAGAGATGGATATACAGCTTCAAAGACAAGCTTGAACTGTCGTCAACTAGTAATGACAGTGTTCCGAAACGTTCCGAAACAAAGAGAAACGTTCCGTTCCAAAGAAAAGTGTTCCAGTGGAACGGAAAAGCGTTCCGTTCCAACCAAAAGTGTTCCAAAATATGTTTCGTTCCTAGCCGTGGAACGAAATGGAACGTTCCATTCCGTTCCATCGGGCTTTGAACTTGAAACCCAC